>ML795703.1:199756-264224 GCA_009831015.1 Picea engelmannii | reverse complement strand
TGAGAGACTAGACTAGGTGGCAGTTTACTCTTGTAACTGCTGGTGTGTGTCCAGATCAATCTAGACCACCACTATGGCTCATTAGTTACTCATGTATCCTATATTTATTGTAAATTATTCACTCTTTGAGTGTGGAATACAGTTAATGAGAATTCTTCCATACTTTCTCTCCATCTTCTTCTTTTTCCAACTCTCTCTGAAAATGTGTGTATTATTGTTTATCTAGATCTATTCTATGTAGGTTCAACACATTTACATGGTATCAGAGCCGACGGACTGCTAAGAAAAAGCTACACCAATTTTTTTTTTGCAGGTACAAAAGATTGAAGACAACAAAAAGATGGATTATTCGCCATAAATACTTCTCATGCCTCATAACTATTTGGAATGGAAGCCAAAAATTCTCCTTATGCTCAGATGCAGAGGCTTGTATCAAATAACTATGGCAATGGAAGTAGAGCCTGATTCTGTCGATGAGAAAAATGACTTTCTCAATAGACAAGATATGGCCATATGATGTATACTCTATTTTATTTCTACATAAATTCTCCACCAAGTATGTGATGTCACACAAGACTTCACTCCAAATGAATTATGGACCAGATTAAAGGTTCTATTTGGGAATAAATAAGATTGTGAAGATTGCATGCAGGGGATTGGAAATATAGAGCCAGAAGAGAAGCCATCGGAAGATCAAGGCTCTTATTATGAAGAGTCTTCTACAAAAGTTTTTGCAGAAATTTGTATTCCAATAATTGAAGATGATGTCTACTCCATTTCATATTTGTTTTCTGAAATTCATGTGGAATATATATGGCATGCATCTCAGGAGTCACATGCAGACACTTTTGCATGCACCATGCATGCATCTCAGGAGTCAAAAAGGGAGCCGCGCGCATCAGATGCCATTATGATATTTTCTGAGAAACATTTATATAAACAAATTGGATATTTGAATTACTTTCGGGAAAATATCCAATTTCAAAAAAACAATCGTCTGAAATGGAGTCCGGAAAGTGAAGTTATGATCGTTTTAAAATCAACAAAATTTTAGCATTTTTCTGGAAACGGCCGCACGATTTTCAAATTTCATCCAAAATTTATTTGGATATTTTTTATTACAACAATATAAAGTGGATATGTGTGGAAATATCAATGATGCATATACTTTATCAGACCTGTGCAGACATCTACATCTTCAACAAAATCTTCAAAGAGCACAAACTTGCACAGTTGCGAGGTCTTCTTGGAGTGAAGGACATGGTTGCTTAGCAACTGTTTTTTGCTCCTTCTCATTTTTTATTTTATGAATTGTAATTTGAGGGGGGGTTTTGTTCCCATGAGGTTTTCCCTCTTTTCTCATTTATTTTAGTGTATCTTTTGTATTTGGGTACCTAACATGGCCTTGTAGCTGGGACCCATTCTTTATTTTCACTATAGTGATGTTCAGGGGGGGTGTTGGAGTTACTTCACACACACCTAGGATTTATTTTTCCTAAGGTTTTTACTTGTTTATTAGTCATAATTATTCATTATTTAGTCTCCTATATTTTAGGGGAGAATATTCCACCTGGAGAATGTTCTCTTTCAGTTGACACTTCAGTTGACTAGTTGAGTTGATTTTAGATGTTGCATTGGTTTTTTCACCATGCAACATTGGGATCATCACCAACTCACTACTCTTTGTCCAGTCAGTTAACTGAAGACTAGTTGACTAGATAACTCAACTAGGTGGCAGTTCACTCCCATAACTGCCTGAGAGACTAGACTAGGTGGCAGTTTACTCTTGTAACTGCTGGTGTGTGTCCAGATCAATCTTGACCACCACTATGGCTCATTAGTTACTCATGTATCCTAGATATATTGTAAATTATTCACTCTTTGAGTGTGGAATATGGTTAATGAGAATTCTTCCATACTTTCTCTCCATCTTCTTCTTTTTCCAATTCTCTCTGAAAATGTGTGTATTATTGTTTAGCTAGATCTATTCTGTGTAGGTTCAACACATTTACATGAACCACGTAAATACTGTGTCATCTTTTTTTGTGCCTTATCTTCATGTGTTCATATTTTATATGCTAAGTGATTTGATAGATAGATCTATTCATGCTTGGTGCTTATTATGTGTGAGAATGTTAGATCTGATCTAGATAGTCATGAGTAGTGCTTGATATGCTCATTCTGATCCATTTGTATATGCTAAGTGTGAGTATAAGGTGGATTAAGGTGAACACTGCGAGGCTCTGTTTTACCTGCGAAGTAGATAATGATTGCTTGTTAAAGAACTGAAGGTGCTGAATGCTTTATTAAGTAGTACAATCATTGATCTGTGTCCCAGCTAAGGTTGCAGACACTTGAGTCCTGCAACCACCCCTGCCTCTACCTCGGGTGAGACTTCATCTACTTCGCAGGTGTTTTCTAAAGGGCCGGTAGTTAGGGTTTTGTTGGTGCGCTATTGTAGCGTTGAACCTTGGGTTTGCCCCTATTCCAATAAATGGTTTCATTGCCGGGACCTAAAACTGTGATTGCTGGGAACTGAGAAAGAGGAAGTTCTATGCAAAGATTCATCTTGAAAGTCTGAAAGCTCTGTGCGTAGATCTGTTGCGCTAGTGCGCAACATTTTACTTGACCTCTAAAGCTTTGTGCTAAAGAGAGAAGGCCATATCTGAAGGAAAGAAGCCCGTTTTGACGAGAGAAGGCCAGATCTGAAGAAAAGAAGCAAGATCTGAAAGATTTTTTCTCTAAGAAAGGTAAAAGTGAGAAGTTCTGATTGAAAGAGGTAATATCTATAAGATTTTTTCTCTAAGAAAGGTAAAAGTGAGAAGTTCTGATTGAAAGAGGTAATATCTGTAAGCTTTGTGCTCTGATAAAGGTAAGAATAGTGAAAAGTCTTAGATATGAAAGATTCATGCTCTGTAAAAGTAAGATAAGTGGAAATTTTTGTTTCTAGAGTATGGATCTAGGTATATCTTATAGGTTTTGTCCTAGTCTGAAAGATAGGGTGTTAATAGATGAAAGAAGGTTTGATATGAATAGATATGATAAGAATAATAAAAGATATGTTATACCTATGCATAGAAATAATTTTTGGACTAATAAATGCATGCAGAATCCTAGAAAGAATTTGTTGTAGGTTAGCTACCATGATCCTAGTGCGCAGTACAGAAGAAGCTGGGGATCATTTAGAAGAAATAGAGGATTAATCCTCTGTTATAGTTGCAGAAGAGAAGTACATCTTGCTAAGGAATGCCCTGGCAGAAGACCTAGTTGGCTATGTCATACGACTATGGACCATGAAGTGTTGGATTGACCTAGAATGATCGCTAAGCTTGAAGGAATGAATATGAGTCAAGAGAACCCTAAGGCAGGTCCAAAAAAAGGCAGAACCCCAACAAGAATCAGAGAAAGTATGGATACAAATAAAAGAAACCCCGAATGACCACCGACATGTCAACTTATCAGAGATATTCAAAGAGAAGGAATGCATCGAAGCAAGAATATGGGACTTCGACATTGACTATGTTATGGATAAGGAAACACAGATGAATCTTGTGCCAAAAAAAACCTGGGAAGCTATAGGAAAGCCTGCTATGATCCCTTCACTAGGAGGAATAAGTTTATTCAGAGGGAAGCTAGTAAACCTATGTGGAAAGCTCGCTTGGATACCTATGACTGTCAATGGAAGTTCGACAGAAGAAGACTTTAAGATTATTAAATTTTTTGAAGATAACGCCCCATTTACCATGCTAATAGGAAAACCTTGGATTGATAGAGATCAAGCTAGACGAAAAGAAGAAGAAGAAGTTTTGGAACAAAAGAAGCAAGAGTTAAAATACTTTATAACTAGAAGGATCGTGAACTTGATTGAGGAACAGAAGAGAAAATCACAGATATTTAATACTAGCAACCCAGATGTCGAAGCTAAGAGAAAACTAGAGGATCCCTAGGAGATTGAATTACCTACCCCAGACACAGAAGAAGTATTACCCAGAAACCCTAGGAAAGAATTTCAACAACGTGAAGTAACTAATACCAAAGAAGAAAATAATCAAAATGAGAAAATCATTACCGAGACGAAGCTCACTGGAAAGAAGGATAGAAATTTAAGAAAGAAAATGGCTAATACTGAAAGGTTATAGGAGGTTCTAGAGGATACCTCACAGAAATAAAAATTGCAGAATTGGAGCTTTGCCGAGATATCGGAACTACGACATAGAGTACTTCGCCATGACGAAGCAATATAGCCATTGGGACCAATATATCTGTTCAAATTCTGCTCCGAGTGGAGAGGAAAGAAATAAAGGTTCGTCATCCGACCGTTGGACTGCGACATAACGGATCGAACAAGAGTTAATGGAGGCTCATACCCATTGCAAGCCAACCATTGTTGAATTTCATATTTAGCTCATTGCGCCATGCACCAAGAACACTTTTTCCAAATCAATAATTCGAGCCCATAGATTAAGACGAGTTTATATAATGATCATTGTGCTATCGTTATCTATCTCATTACCATGTCTGAGTTGTTCCCCGATCCCGCGAATTGTTTATCCCAAGTACGTAAGTCGAAAGCATTGAGAGCTGCAGAGAAAGTTGTTGAAGAGGTTCTGATTGACTTGATGATTGAGAGATTCATGCCAGAGAGAGAGTTGTATACAGGTGTACAAGCCTTGTCAACGAGAGGACTGCATGCCTCTCCATCCACTGCTTGAGCCGGTCCATCCCGACCGACCGATAAGGAGCACACTAAGAACCGAGACGATATTGCAAAAGCTAAACTGATTCCGAGAATCCTACCTTCCTATCTACCACCTCTAAGCGGTGCCATCAATCGTGGCAATGTACACCATGAATTTGAGTATGCTTTGATCACTGCGTACCTTTCGAAAGAAGTGCGCATAGTTCATACTAACCAGGATAAGCTCATCGCGTTGAAGTTCAGTGACTTCAACCTCGATGACAAGAAGGTTTACAGTATTCTCTCCCCTCATAAATATTTGACATTAACCAAAGGAAATAACTCCAAGATTATCGCTCAATCATGGAACCAAAACCCCACACAGTCAACCCTACTTAATGTAATGAAGATTCCTCACTTTTGGAGGCATCAAGAAGTGAACGCGTGCGTTAAATTGCTGCTGTCCTGCTATCATGGAAGATACTTATGGTTGAACCACCACAGCACAGTGGATCCGACTTTGATCAATAGGATCACGGGGCTAAGCATGCAGGGCCCCGACCCACAGGAATTTTACCTTGGGAAGATCGCAGATCGTACTCTTGCCCAGAGGATAAAGGATACATACAGAGATGTAGAGAAGGGTACGCGAGGATACAAGGTAGCCTCTATCCAGAGCGACACAATGTGCATTGTCTGTCAGCTAATCACAGGCAAGTTAGTTCGCAAGAACTGACCGACCCAAGTAACTGGATTTGTAGTTGACCTTGCAGGGAAGTGTTCAGAGGGCCTACACATGAATTGGGCCAAATACTTGGTGAACCAGCTAGAACTGGACTGCAGGGAAGCACATGACCAAGGGTACGAGTTCCATTTTAGATGATTTCTTATATTAATCGCTTTCATTGCATGGGAGATGCCGGAAGGTGCAACCTTCCTGGATGTCGAGCCCTTTGAGCCATTGGCCATGAAGTTCAGTACACTGTGGTACTCCAACGACATGAACAAGCAGTGGAAATCCAATGCCATTTTCCACACTTATTACAACTAACTGATGATTACAATCCAGTCTATGGCTCACATAACCCCGAACACACTTCACAAATTTAGACCCTTGATGAAATTCAGCACGGACTGCCACTTCATTTATATCACCGCGCACACTGATGAGCATCACCAACAGCTGCAGTCATATTACAAACTAACAGAGGAGGACTTAGAAGAGATTACTAAGGAGTAGTCGGAGGACCTTCTCATCCCAGCTGACCCCACAGAGTTCTCTAATGTTGATAGTCCAGAAGCAGTGCGCGATACACTTGGACCAAGTAAGACCAAGAAGAATGAAGAAGCCTAGGATGTCCACAGTACTTCAGTAGAGACCCCTTCTATCTCACCTGAGCGAGGAGGTGATGGAGGAGAAATAGATGGAACTAAAGTCTAACAGAGGAAAGGAAAGGTTACACCGCCAAGAGACAAGGAGGAACCATCGAAGAAAAGGAAGGTTTCCCCTCTGAAACCTTCTTCAAGGAAGAAAATGAAAGCAACCAGAACCAATTTTGAGACCACCCTAATGTCCGACGACTTCGAATTCATCGTCGCTGCACTGAACGATGCTTTGTTGGAGATAGAAGAGAAGAAGGAAGCCAAGCAGGAGGAGGTGTTCATTCGCATCAAGGCCGAACTTCAAGAAGTGCAGCAAACACTATAGTCCAGCCACGTAGTATCCACTATGCCCCTGACATCATGAACACCAGAAATGGGAGATGAGCCAACTCAACTCCATCAGATTGCTGATATGGTCGAAGCTCTCCTTCGACGAGCACAGGAGGAGACAACACAAGCCACCCTGGATTTGGCACAAGCATAGGGAGATCTGCTAGAACATCACAGCAATGCAGAATGAGAAAAGAGTGCTATGCAAGAGAAGTTTGATGAAGAAAAAACCCATTTGCACAAAGAAAAGGAACAATTGCTCATTGAGCAACTTGAAGTTAAGGAAAGGGTCAACAAAGCACTTCACTCTATGACAATCGTTGAAGTCCAGACCGAGGACCAAGTTCCACAGCAAGTGGCACAATTGGAAGAGGTAATCCAGAAGCTACAACAATGCATCGCAGATCTAGAGCTCCGCGCTGTACCCGAAACCCCTCAGGAGATAAGAGACCAGCGAGAAGTAACTGCTTGCAAAGAAGTTGGTAGATTAAAAGCTCTTGCCTTGGAGTGCAAGCAGCTAAGTAATCAGAGCACCCAGACATACAAAAACCTTACAAAGAATCCATAATTGTAGACGTTGGAGTCGCAGCTCCAAGAAGAAAAACAACATGCAGATACGCTACAGGTACAACTAAAGGCCCTATCAGCTGTAGACAGGATGAAGAGATCGCATGAACAATGAAAAAATCAATAATAGGTTCATATGCTTCAAATTAAAGTGATGGAAGTCACTCAAGGAATTCAACCTATGCAAGATCATGCATGCCTATTATTTACAGAGGTCGAGAGCCAAGGAGCAGAACTCGAATAGGTCATCCTCTCAACAGAGCAACACCTGGAAGGACCGATGAACAACGCACTGATCGAGGAGTTCATCGAGAAAGAGGCTACAACAAAGCAGCAAGTCGAAGCATCTCGATCCAAGCTTGAGGCGTTCAAGGCAGAATTGGTCAGATCAAAGTGACTCGGGACGAGTCACAGGTGAGTGTTGGGGGATTGTTGGCCCTTGACCAAGTTTTGAGAGTTTCTTGGTCATGTTGACCTATTTTGGTACTTCAATAGCCTGTCAAAGGAGGAGTGCAAGCCGAAGCGAAGATCACAGGATCTCGGCCCCCTTTTAAGTCTCTTTTTGGGTTGTTGGGAATATGTAACAGGAAAGGGATGTCGACCCATGGGTTTACCCATGTTTAGGCTTATTTTGTGTATAAATAGATACCTAGGCTAGAAAGAAATATAATGAAAAAGAGACAAATGGCTAAGTTCTAGATCTAAGTGATGAGAATGTATGCTAAGTGTAAATAGGGTTTTTTAGATGCTGTGTGCATGATTGTAAAAGACTTGCAAAGTTGAGTGCAAGTGGTTGTGGCAGATTGTGAAAGGCTTAGTGTTGTAACACAAGGAAGAAAGATCTAGCGAGCTGCGCAGATCTTCTGTCCTATGCGGAGTAAGGATTGTTGAGGCTCTGTGCTGTAACTGCTTGAATGAGATAATAAATATGAAGAGTTGGTGGACGTAGCCCCAGGGTGGGGGTGAACCACATAAATACTGTGTCATATTTCTTTGTGCCTTATCTTCATGTGTTCATATGTTATATGCTAAGTGCTTTGATAGATAGATCTATTCATGCTTGGTGCTTATTATGTGCGAGAATGTTAGATCTGATCTAGATAGTCATGAGTAGTGCTTGAAATGCTCATTCTGATCCATTTGTATATGCTAAGTGTGGGTATAAGGTGGATTGAGGTGAACACTGCGAGGCTCTGTTTTACCATCGAAGTAGATAATGATTGCATGTTAGAAAAATGAAGGTCTGAATGCTTTATTAAGTAGTACAATCACATATCTGTGTCCCAGCTAAGGTTGCAGACACTTGAGTCTTGCAACCACCCCTGCCTCTACCTCGGGTGAGACTTCATCTGCTTCGCAGGTGTTTTCGAAAGGGCTGATAGTTAGGGTTTTTTTGTTGCGCTATTGTAGCATTGAACCATGGGTCTGCCCCTGTGCCAACAAATGGTTCCGTTGCCGGACCTAAAACTGTGATTGATGGGAACTGAGAAAGAGGAAGCTCTGTGCAAAGATTCATACTGAAAGTGTGAAATCTCTATGTGTAGATATGTTTCCCTAGTGCGCATCATTTTACTTGACCTGTGAATCTCTGTGCTAAAGAGAGAAGGCCAGATCCGAAGGAAAGAAACCCGATTTGAAGAGAGAAGGCCAAATCTGAAGAAAAGAAGCAAGATCTGAAATCTTTGTGCTCTAAGAAAGGTAAAAGTGAGAATTTTTTATTGAAAGAGGTAAGATCTGTAAGCTTTGTGCTCTGCTAAAGGTAAGAATAGTTAAAAGTCTTAGATATGAAAGCTTTGTGCTCTGTAAAAGTAAGATAAGTGGAAATTTTTGTTTCTAGAGTATGGATCTAGGTATATTTGATAGGTTTTGTCCTAGTTTGAAAGCTAGGGTGTTAATAGATGAAAGAATGCTTGATATGAATATATCTGATAATAATAATGAAAGATATGTTATACCTATGCATAGAAAGAATGTTTGAACTAACAAATGGATGCAAGATCCTAGAAAGAATTTGTTGCAGGCTAGCTACCATGATCCTAGTGCGCAGTACAAAAGAAGCTGGGGATCATTTATAAGAAAGAGAGGATTAACCCTCTGTTATTGTTGCAGAAGACTAGGACATCTTGCTAAGGAATGCCCTCACAGAAGATCTAGTTGTCTCTGTTGTAAGGCTATGGACCATGAAGTGTTGGATTGCCCTAGAATGATCGCTAAGCTTGAAGGAATGAACCTGAGTCAAGAGAACCCTAAGGAAGATCCATAAAAGGAAGAACCCCAACAAGAATTAGAGAAAGTATGGATACAAATAAAGGAAACCCTGAATGACCACCGACATGTCAACTTATTAGAGATCTTCAAAGAGAAGGAATGCATCGAAGCAAGAATATGGGACTTTGACATTGACTATGTTATGGATAAGGAAACACAGATGAATATTATGCCAGAAAAAACCTGGGAAGCTATAGGAAGGTCTAATATGATCCTTCACTAGGAGGAATAAGTTTATTCAGAGGGAAGCTCGTAAACCTATGTGGAAATCTCGCTCAGATACCTATGACTGTCAATGGAAGTTCGATAGAAGAAGACTTTGAGATTATTAAATTTGTTGAAGATAGCGCCCCGTTTACCACGCTAATAGGAAAACCTTGGATTGATAGAGATCAAGCCAGATGAAAGGAAGAAGAAGAAGTTTTGGAATAGAAGAAGCAAGAGTTAAAAGACTTTATGACCAGAAGGATCACACACTTGATTGAGGAACAAAAGAGAAAATCGTAGATATTTAATACTAGCAACCCAGATGTCAAAGCTAAGAGAACACTAGAGGATCCCTAGGATATTGAATTACCTACCCCAGACACAGAAGAAGTATTACCTAGAAACCCTAGGAAAGGATTTCAACAACGCGAAGTAACTAAGACCAAAGAAGAAAAGAATCAGAATGATAAAAGCATTACCGAGACAAAGCTCACTGGAAAGAAGGCTAGAAAGTTAAGAAATAAAAGGGCTAATACTGAAAGGTTACAGGAGGTTCTAGAGGAGACCTCGCAGAAAGAAAAATTGCAGAATTGGAGCTTTGCCGAGATATCAGAACTGTGAAATAGAGTACTTCTCCATGACGAAACAATATAGCCGTTGGGACCGATATATCCGTTCGACTTCCGCTCCGAACGAACATAAAATAAATAAAGGTTCGTCATCCGATCGTTGGACCACACCATAACGGATCAAACATGAGTTAATGGAGGCTCATACCTGTTGCAAAACAACTGTTGTCGAATTTCTTATTTATCTCATCGCGCCATGCACCCAGAACACTTTTTCCAAATCAAGAATTTGAGCCCACAGCTTAAGCCAAGTTTATACAGTGATCATTGTGATATCGTTCTCTATCTCATTACCGTCTCTGAGTTGTTCCCCGATCTCGCGAATTTTTTATCCCGAGTACGTATGTCGAAAGCATTGAGCGCTGGAGAGAAAGTTGTTGAAGAGGTTCTGATCGGCTTGATGATTGAGAGAGTCCTGTCGGAGCGAGGGTTGTCTACAGGTGTACAAACCTTGTCGACGAGAGGACTGCATGCCTCTCCGTCCACTGCTTGAGCCGGTCCATCTCGATCGACCGATGAGAAGCACACTAAGCACCGAGATGATATTGTGAACGCTAAATTGATTCAGAACATCCTACCTGCCTATCTAGCACCTCTAAGAGGCACCATCAATCGTGACAGTGTACCCCACGAATTTGAGTATGCTTTGATCACCACGTACCTTCTGAAAGAAGTGTGCGCAGTTCGTGCTGACCAGGATAAGCTCACCGCGTTGAAGTTCAGTGGCTTCAACGTCGGCGACAGGAAGGTTTATAGTATGCTCTCCCCTGATAAATATCCGACACAAACCAAAGGAAAGAACTCCAAGATTATCACTCAATCATGGATCCAGAACCTCGTGCTGTCAACCCTACTTAATGTAATGAAGATTCCTCACTTCAGGAGGCATCAAGAAGTGAATGCGTGTGTCAAATTGCTGCTATCCTGCTATCATGGAGGATACTTATGGTTGAACTGCCACATCACAGTGGATCTGACTTTGATCAATCAAATCACAGGGCTAAGCATGCAGGGCCCCGACCCATAGGAATTTTACCCTGGGAAGACTGCAGATCGCGCTCTCACCCAGAGGATGAAGGATACGTATGGAGAAATCACCTCTATTTATACTAGACCTAGACATAGTAAAAGTTGTGTCTATTGGCACAACAGGGACGACTTCAATAACTTAGAAAATAATTAATTATAACAATAAACATTAATTATCTTTCACATATGGTGGGGCCAACTTGTACCCTTTACATCACAATTAGGGTTACAAGTAAATATTACACTTAGAAAATATAGCAAGGGATCCACACGTCCACTAGTGCTCAACCATTAGGGACATGTCCACCTGTTCTCAACCACAGGGATGTCATACTCAATAGAATCATTTGGAGTACCACAACGTTTCAACTCTCACATAGAGGAGAATGATACACCCATCACATGGACACAACCAACCACTGGGCGATGACTCAACTCTCTATAGGAGAACAACGCCCCAACTACTGGGGGATGACTCAAATCTCACACAGAGGAGAACCATGCCCCATCACATGGGTGTGCCCAACACTAGGCTCCCTCTCAGGTCGACTCAACTCAGTCATAGAGGGGAATGCATTCTGGAGGATGTCTCACGACACTACGATCATCAACACATTACACAAGACAAGAACATTGCAAAGGCACTTGTTGATAGTAATTACAATGTCAGTTTGAGATCTTGGTAACAGGATGACTAGTGAAAATATTGGTTGCTCATTGTCTAATGAAACAAGTCCCAAATATCTGTAGTTTTTAGAGGCAACCACAAGATCTTAACCTTCCTTACATGTGATTTATAACAACACTTCTATACAAACAAAAGATCATTTTCATGAACTTGTGCCTACAATTCCATGTACATCCTCAAATGTGGTTTGGATAGTGCCTCAGACCTTTGCTTAGATACCATATTTGATTTTTTTTTATGGGATATGTTATCACCCTATAAGTTATAGGATCAACTGGTGACTGGGATATTGTCTGTCTCTAGTGTTTTTGTCAACAAATGATTTTTTATTCTGCAAATAATTTGAAAAGAAAAGAAAAGAAAAAGAAAAAGAAAAGAAAAGAAAAAAGAAAAGAAAAGAAAAAGAAAAAAAAGAAAAAAATAAAGAAAAAGAGGGCATAAAAGAATTGCAATAGAAGCCCCATGAAATAATAGTAACTTGGTCCATACCTTTCAAGCATGGCCAAGTTCTTTTTAAATTTGATGTTGATAGGGTAGTGAATGAATTTGGCTAAACAATTTAATCTTAGCCAAAGTGTCTAGGTTAGATTAGTGAATAAATCTGGCCAGGTAGCCCCAGGGTAGAGTAATTTCTTAACCCAACATTCTAATCTGGGTTAACTGTCATAGGATCTAGGTTAGAATATAGGTTAGATTGATTTGTTGCTTCATTTCAATAAGAACTAGATTGATGTAAAGGTTGCACCATGTTTCATATGCTTAGAAGATCATTTGGTCGAAGCCCCATGGTGGTGTCTACTTGAAAAGTTTAGGAAAAAACCCATAAAATGCATTTATCCTAAGTTTTTCCCAGCGCATGTGTTTTCCGATCCCCATTTATGCTCCATGCACATATCGACGGTCCTGATCATGGCACCCAGATCTACGGTGCACAGAGCATTCCGGACCCCCCCCCGTCCGTTCTACCTTTAATGGAGGGGGGGGGGGTTCCGAAATCGCTGATAACATTTGCGTACATCTGGACGGCCCAGGGTTGAGCACTTAAATCAAAAGTCAATATTGGATTCCGGACCCCCCCATCTGTCCTGCCTTTAATGGAGGGGAGGGGGTCCGGAATGAGTGATAAAGCGCGCGCTTATATCTATGGTTGGGAAACAAGCGCGCAGATCAATGGCCCAAAATGGATTTTGGACCCCCCTGGATGATCTGCTTTTAACTGGGGGGGGGGGGGGTCCAGAATGGTTTTCCCCCTCTGGCGGGTCCCATGTTATACGTTGCGTTAGTCTATTTTCTCGAAGTTCCGTCACCATCTGCTATATGACAGACCCCCATCACTTATGGAAGTCACCTTCCACTTCTTCCCGAGATAGTCACACCCCATAACTACTGTCATTCCCCTCCCCCGTTTCACTCATGGCAAGCCCCTTATTACGACTTTTACCTCCAATTTCTAGCCACCACGTCACCCGTCCGTATTTTTCAGCCACCGTCACCTGCCATCTCACCCCCAAATGACCCATTGTCCATTTATTAATGGATAACCTATTCATTATCCAGCTGACCTGTCTCCCGCGCCCAACCGACCCCAATTTAAATAAGACTACCGTTATTTCCCTTACTTTCACTATTCACCCGTCGCACCAGAGAAATTCATCACTCACTCCTCCGTTACATTCCGCCGCCCTCATCCACAGTCAGTCACGCCACTAACGTTGTGTTTATTGCAGGTACTGTTGCAGAGATGACGCCAAAATCCAAACAAACAGAAGGAGAGGAGAATCCGTTTCTCCCGCCTCCTGTTGACCTGGACAAGGTCCCACTGGTCAACAAATACCGATTAATCGCAGATACCAAATGCGACTTCGATTTCTCAGACCTCCAGTCATGGCTCAGGGAAGTCTTCTTGGACCAGAGTGATGAAATTGGACTCTGGGAGTCTAATTTACCTCTTTACCTCTTTCCCCAGATCCACCATTTTCCCGAGTTCGCGCTTAAGTGTCAAGCCCACTATATTCCTGAATAAAGAGCCATCATCTCCTCGTCCGGAGAAATACTTTTCCTCATCACACCTGAGTCCATAGACCAGATGATGCAAATCCCCCGAGCCGACTCTGCGTCTCCTTTCAACCTGGAAATCCTTACAGAGTTGTATCAGAAAATGACTTTTCCCCAAAGAGCTCAAATATTCGAGCTTTTCCTTCCCACATCTGCTCAATTCCCTTCCACAAATCCCCCTTACCCATCGTCCATGTTCTCCACTAAGGGAAACCAAGTCATTTCCCCCCTTTGTTCTTTGTTAGGATACTATTCTGACCAGTCGGTAGATGAACCCATTCTGGGTTTTCTATCCATTTTCTCCACTGATGAAAAGCCCACCACCCAGTTTGATTTCATTACATTCTTGGCAGATAATATTCACTAACAATTCATGAATTTCGGCACGGAAGGCATGTTCAGATATTCATCAATATTAGCCTACTTGTTCATCTTTTTCCAGGCGGATAAGTTTGCATTTTCCATGCAGAAGATGGATGTAGATGGTAGACCTCAGGATGTCACAGCATGGACCTCCTTGCTGAAGCACAACTCCACAGAGTATAGCTTCAAGGTGTTCATCGATCTGTTCTACCACCCTGTGGTAAGCATGCTAGGTGGCAAGCCTGAGCCTCGAATAAACGACGAAGTTCAGAGGATCTTGCACCTCTCGGACAACACAAAGACCGGGGATTGGTACCTGTATCAAAATCATACCGAGATCAGAGTATACGGGTGCGAGTTCGCACCTTATAAGCTGCCCAAGTATTTGTCGATCATAATCTTTTCCTTAGAGTATATAAGACAGACTATGAATTCAGATGATATCCATTTTGTATCTTTGAAGAAAAAATAGCAGGTTAGAATCAAGGGGAAGATTGGCTCCTTCATCTGCAACAGTCATGGCGCCGGGGAAGAAGCAGACCGGATGCAGAGAGAAATGAATTTCTTCTTAAGCTTCCCATGGCATTATGATCCATGTGGGATCATTTCAGAGATGAGGGTGAAGAACAAAAATATCCCTTATGTTCATGTGTCTAGGCTTGAAATCGAGAAGTTTGCAAATCAAACATCCTGGGAGCCCAACACATTGATTGAAGTGGAACATCAGGCTCCCCCGATCACTGTGCCACCAACGACCATGCCACAGGTCCCAAAAGAGAAGAGGCCGAGGCAGTATTTATCTCCGCCTGTCACTGAGGTATCTTTCGAGGAGTTCCAGCTGCACACTAAGAGGCCTAAGACTTTGTCAGTCCTTGGCCCGACAGGGGAAAAAAAAGCCCCGCCTACCACAGTGACCAAATCTGTTATTCCACCCTTCGGTTCGAGCCTCTATAAGGAAATTACCCCAACATTATCGAAGAAATCCATAGACTCCCCATTGGGCACTCAACCACGCAAGACTGGGCCCAAGTTGATCATCTTCGAGAAGTACGAGCTGATCAAGAAAAAGAACCAGACCCTTACCAGCAATACTTGTGCTCAGTTTTGGAAGTAGACGTCAACTACGCAACATCGACTTCTGTCTGCATTTGACACAGAAAAGGGAAGAATGCACATGGCCTTCCTCCAGGCACAAGTACCATATCCAAAGGTGATCACCGACTACAAGATGGCCACCTTCGAATTCCAGACGAAGGACGTGCACCCAACTGATCAGATGGATCTGCACAAGCAGACCGAAGAAATGGTTTTCTATATGTTGGCGCATGCTTCTGCTTCTACAGCCAAATTGCAAGTGTCCCTGAACAATGTTCAAACACAACCCAAAATGGATAAGATTTCATCCTTCACAAAGGACAATAGGATCAAAACTTTGGAGGAGCTGGTCCTCAAGATCGGTTATGATCCTTCGAACGTCAAAGCAGCAGAGGAAATGATAAAAAATAAGAACGCTGATGTAGCATCCTTGAGGAAACAACTGAAGCTCCCTCCCATAGAGGACTCGTAGGCGAAGGAGATAGCAGAGAAAGAAGGCGAGAAGGATGAGGTTCTAAAGCTGCTCATGGAGCAGAACGCACAACTTAGAGAAATGGAAGCTGAGATGGAGAAACTGTTAAAAGAGAAAGAGAAACTGAAGCCAATGGAAGTCATTCCATTGAGTGCTATCCCAATTGCAGGGGTAAGCATAGCATCAGTGACAACAGTCCCGTCCACGACTCCATCGACATCTCAGGAGAAGACAACCGATCTGGCTGTGTCCATGGAAAGAATGAACCTGCAGGAGACAGATATCATCAGGCTAAAAAAGGAGATTGAGAACCTACAGGAACTCAAAACTTCCTTCCAGACCAGCCTCTCCAAGGAAAAGCAGGTGATAGAGCAACTCAAATAGGAGTTACAGCAGCTCCAGAAGTAGACAGTGGCAGGCAAGACATTGGCTGAGTTTAAAGAGAGTGTATGGACATACATCACTAAGTCCATGAATGAGATATGGCCAATGATCCAGATCATGTTTGAGAAAAATGAATTGGTCCAGAGGAGTAGACAGGCCATCGAGAATATCAGAGTAGAATTGGGGGAGATGCCAACACAGGCGAATGATATCATCAAGTTCCTCAATTCTAAGACCAGAGAAGAGCTAGAAGAGTTGAAGATCGAGGACAGAACATAGACCATCCTTGAGGTCAAAAGAGTTTTGACCAAGAGAGGATTAATGTTTCAACTAGAAGAAAAGGTTCAGACCATGGACCTAGGGATACAAAGATTCTTCAGCAAGATTGAGGCTCTCCAGAAGAATGGTCTACCTGGTCTGAAGGTTATTAATGATAAACTGATGACACTCCCAGATTACAAAAAGAGATTGGCTGAGGTGTCCAAGGACAGTTCAAAGTTTGTAGGCATACAAGGGAGCATCACCGACAAAGCATTCCTGGATGCCCTTCAGTGGGACATCAGTATCCAACATGAGGTTCGATACATATTCCTCACCAAGCCTACATTCGCCAAATATACAGAAATGGACGAAGTGTATCGAAGACTGCTCAAATTCAATGTGGCTAGTCATCTCAGATGGGAGGAACTCTGCGACCTGATCGATTAGCAGATGAGCTGTCCAGGTCCATTCATATGTCCAGTCAGATGAGGTCGTGCAAAGGCTTCATCAACGGTCTACCCAGAAATCAACGTGCAGTTACACCCAGTCATCAAGAAGTTCCTAGATTTAGGAAATTTATTAAGTTAGTTAGGCTAAAAATATATTTAGCACGTCCTGGTCATTAATGACAGGACTTTTGTAATTTGAGTTATAAATACTTCACCTCTCGAAGTATTGAGGGTTGTTGATCTTCACACCCTGACGCTATCAGACTGTAACATTTTTGAAGAGATCTTCCATTAATAAAAAGGAGGCACTTTTACAAGATTCTTGCGTGTATTCACTGGTGATGTTTTCTCTCTAAGTTGAATGTTATCCTTGCTTTGTAATCATCTTGTTTTCTAATTCTAATCTTTAAGAGTAACGAACGTTGCAGGATTTATCTCGTATACCTTGTTTCTGACTCGAAAGATTTTAGTGTTTTTCTTCTGGTATTTTCAATAAAGGAATTCTTAACTGCTTCTTTGTTGAAATTATCTTTCCCATTTTTCTACTAATCATCATTTAAGCTACTAAAAGATCCAGTGATTATATTATCTCGCCCTATGAAATTTTTTCCTTTGTGTTTCTGGATTGTATTTCATATTTTATTAAAACACAGACCCCATAGTCCAATGGATGTGTAGACTGTCTCAACCAATTCAAAAAACACTTTGACAACAAAACCGACCTATTTCTTTACCTAGCCTAATATCTAAAATTGGAAACATAGCTAAATCATATAGAGAGATCCCTCTCCGAAGTTGGAAGGGCTATATCCCAGCTTCAAAAGTGGTTGGATAAAGTTACCTTTGTAGATTTCTTCTATTTTCAACCTCTAGGAAATTTACCAAGTGCTAACATAGTGGCGACTCCACTGGGGAAAGAACTAAAAATTGATGATTTCACGTTTTCATTTCCCTAAAAGAAAGTTTGTTCCATGGAATATTGCAAATTTGAGAAGAAAGTAATGTTTAGAGGTTGATTAAACTTTGTACATAGTATTTTCGGACTTACAAAAGTGAAAAATATATATATATATATAAAACCAAAAAGAATTATGGCTCCCAAGAAAGTTTATACTCGATCTCATCCAGATCCAGAACCTGCGATAGTGACAGATAACCCCGAACAGTTGCTCAGGAAAAATACCTTAGCGGAAGGCTCAATGAGTCATATTCCCCTTCATAAGTCCTTTTCCTTTTCAGGGAAACCTGTTATCTCTCAAAACCCTGACTTTGATACCTTTCCACAGCAAAGCCTGGTTAGAACATGGTCCAATAGTTTTGTGACTGGAATCATCTTTGATCCAACTGCTTTGCAACCCCGAACCCCCGAAGTTTTGTCTCCCACGACTAAACTGCAAATCACTCCCTCAGTGCTATCCAGTCCCTCCTCGTCCTCGTCTTCAGTCGCTACCTCGCCGATCATCTAGGGTGTCATCCCACCTCCTCCACCCATCATGGCAGCACGATATGCTCTCGTGGTGTTGGCTGCGCCTCTACATGCCATGCCCCAAGACTATCAAACAAGACTTCCACAGTTCGATGAAACATGACCTTTGAGCGCACAACAACACGTAGATAAAATGAATGATTATTATGATCTGCATGAAGTCGATGAAGCTGACGTTCAAATGAGATTGTTTTCCCAAAGTTTGACAGGTGACGCTAAAAAATGGTACAAAGGTTTGCATGCCACCTCAGTCCTTGACCTCACCGCATTCCAAAGACGTTTTCTTGACAGATGGGAGGTAAAGAAAAACCCTTTGCAAATCTTGTCAGAATATGAAAATATTAGAAGAAATCAAGGTGAGACAGTGCAAGATTACTGCACTCGTTTCAATAACCTGTACAATGCAATCCCAACGGAAATCAAACCTCCACAGGGTTTGGCATTGATAAAATTCCCCGATGGTTTTGACGCGGACATGTCATACCAACTAAGGGAGAGAAATTCTACCACTCTGGAAGACATGCAGAAAAGTGCTATAAGTGTGGAGCCCAATTTATTAGCAAAAAGGGCACGTCAGAGGTTAGAGAGGAGGGTCACAATTAAAGAAGAACCTTCCATGTCAACCTCAGATTCCAAATTGGATTCTTTGGCCAGAGGAGTGGAAAGAATGATGGAAAGACTTACTGTGTCTGACAGAAATCCTCCGAGAGAAAATCCACCAGCTCCCTAAGTTCGGAACCCTAACTTTAGGAGAAACCCTCCTCAAATCAGACAGAGAGATCCTAGGGATCAAAGAGAGCAGAGGGGTCCAGATCAGCAGATCATACCCCCCTTGCAAGAAAATTATGCTCACGAGGGGGAGGAAGTAATTGAAGAAATGGAGGATACTCACATAAATCTTATGGGAATTCACGACAACGAAGCTATTTTCCTTACCCAAGAAGAGCAAGAACTCTTTCTTCTCAACCAAACAAAAGTGAGTGAAGAAGCTAAAGATGCAGAACAATAGTCATTCAAAAATTCCATTTTGGAGGTACACTGATAGTATAATCCACGGAGTAAAAAGACAGAAGGTAGTTCCCCCAAAAAGACGGTTGAAACAAAGAAAGTAGTCGAAACCAAGAAGGCCTCTAAGCCAGCTACCGAGAAGATTCCTGAAAAGAGCATTGCCGAAGCTTCCGTGAAGAAAAACCTTACTATTCTAAAAAGGCCGTCTCAGCCCGAGGATTCACCTATTAATCCACCAAGTACTTCTGGCCAGAAGAATGTGGTGGACAAACCAGAATTGATGAGCCAAGGAAGAGCTCCTACACCTTTTAGCCTTGAGGGGGAATTGGCCAAAGTAAAAATTACCATCCCACTTTCTGAGTTGATGAACAAAGACGTTTATCATTCACAGGTGATTAAAGCACTGACCATTGAACCTGACATAGGCATAGAGGCCTTAACCATTGGATCAACAAATCATTCATACACTGTGAACCTTACTGATGATCAACCCGAGCTTCTGTTCGGACCAGAAGTAGATGGTCGAGATGATACTGGTGAGGTCGCTTCTTTTTACATCAGTCTAAACATACATGACCTGATATTGCATAATGCTATGCTGGATTTAGGTGCTTCTCATAATCTGATGCCTAAAGAAGTAATGGAGAAACTGGGAATGGAGGTCACCAGACCTTACGAGGATTTACACTCGTTTGACTCCAGTAAAGTTAGATGTATTGATTTGATTAAGGACCTATGTATCACCCTGGTTCAGATCCCTGTAAAGAGCATGGTCATGGACGTGGTAATTGTAGTCATCCCTCCGAAGTATGGAATGTTGCTATCCCGGTCTTGGGGGGCTAAGTTGAGAGGAACCCTGCAGCTAGATATGTCCTATGCCACTATCCCAGTTTTCGGGCAACAAAGAAGGCTATACAGAGAAACATTGATGAAGTACATGGTCAGTAGCCAAGAAAATCTGCACAACTATCCTCTTTACTCCGCGCATTCCAACTTGGATTCTTTTATCTTGTACAACGATGGTGACACGGGAGAGCAAGACACTCAGCTGGCAGAAGATACATCTAGTCAAGAGGAAGGCCAAGAAATCATTGAGGTAGCAAGAATGAAAAAGGTGATAACTGAAGAGTTACCCACAGATTTCTGGAGCATGGATTTTGATGGAGCAGTGAGCAAAGAAGGAGCTGGAGTAGGAGTTTGGTTGCATAATCACAGAAACAGGTATTCAGAAAACCATTCTTACAAATTAAATTTCCAATGCACTAACAATATTGCAGAGTATAAAGCCTTGATGCTTGGTCTGAAGCTTTTGAAAAAAGTTGGTGCTAAACAAATTATGGTAAGAGGTGACTCTGAGTTGATAATCAAACAAATCAAAGGTGAGTACCCTGCGAAACACCCACGTCTTAGAGCTTATAGGAATTCTATTCTAGATGCCCTTAGATGTTTCACCGAAGTGGACTTGTAGGTAATGCCGAGGGGACAAAACATTCTGGCGGACGGATTGGCTACATCAGCGGCTACCTGTAAGATTCCTTTCCACTCGACTCGCCCATAGACTGTTGAGGTGAAATGCAGACCAACCGTTCCCGACAATATCAGGTACTGGCAAGTGTTTGGTAATGATGATCAAATCGAAGACTTTTTGCAGTGTAAAAATGATTTTGAATGTACTAATATAGATTTAGAGAACGAAGATGAAAATGTAAATAGTTCTGATTTTGAAATTGATAGTGTAAATAGCGTAGATTCAGGAGAATTAGGCGATGACGAAATGGATGCCTATGTTTTACATTTGAAAAACAACGTTTTGCCTAGGGGTCTAGTTCCTTTGGAGGACTTGTTTGATTTTAACGACGTAGCCAAAAAAGCCAAAATTGAAGCACATGGACAAGAGGTGGAAGGCTGCAGCATAGGGACTGAGGATAAACCTAGGATGGTCAAACTGTCCAAATCACTGCCCCCTGAGAAAAAACTCAAATACATTGAGTTGTTCAAAGAATATTCAGATGTCTTTGCTTGGGGTTATGAGGATTTGAAAGCTTACGATACCAACATAATACAACTTAGGATTCTACTAAAAGAAGACCAGAAACCATTTAGACAAAAACTTAGGAGGATAAATCCCAAGTTACTCCCTCTGGTGGAAAAAGAAATCAAAAAAATGTACGACGCCAAAATCATAGTCCCATTGCGTTTTTCCAAATGGGTCTCTAATTTGGTCCCTACACGTAAGAAATCTGGGGAAATCAGACTCTGCATAGATTTCTGAAATATGAATAAAGCCTCCCTGAAGGATAATTACCCCTTGCCAAAAATGGATCACATCCTGCAAAGGGTGGTCAGATCCAGTCGGATTTCTCTGCTGGATGGTTTCTCGGGTTACAATCAGGTCCTAGTTCACCCGGATGACCAAGACAAAACTGCTTTCACCACACCATGGGGCACTTTCATGTATGTGAAAATGCCTTTTGGTCTGATGAACGTAGGAGCCACATTCCAGAGAGCGATGGATATCACCTTTGTGGAAGAATCAGGTAAGTTTATTGTCGTATATTTAGATGATGTAACTGTGTTTTCCCGATCTGATGACAAGCACTTGCGATACCTTAGACGAGTCTTTGAGAAATGTAGAAGGTTTGGGATTTCTTTAAATCCTAAGAAAAGCCTTTTTGGGCTAGAGGAAGGCAAACTGCTCGGACACATCATCTCTAAGGATGGAATCAAAATACACCCCAGCAGGATCGAGGCCATACAAAATTTAGAACACCCAGGAAAACTCAAAGAACTATAGTCTTTTATCGGGAGAATAAACTTTCTACGAAGATTCATTCCCAATCTGGCAGAGCTCCTCAGAAACATTATGAATATGCTAAAAAAGGATGTAAAAATAAAATGGGACTCTGAGTCCAGACAGTCTTTTGAACAAGTCAAACGAGCACTCACGAAAGCCCCCGTTTTGATCAGTCCTGATTTTACTAAGGATTTCTATCTTTTCTCTTTCACTTCCGAACATACTATAACAACGGTGTTACTGCAAAAGAACAACGAAGCGTATGAACAACCCATAGCTTTCTTTAGCAAAGCGTTAAGAGACGATGCCCTGAATTACAAGATAATGGAGAAACAAGCTTTTTCTTTGGTAAAAGCCATAAAAGACTTTAGAGTCTACATTCTTCATTCCCACACCATAGCATATGTTCCGAACGCGGTAGTAAAAGACATTTTGACACAGGACAACCCTGATGGAAGAAGGGGAAAATGGATTGCTGTTATTTTAGAATACGATATAGAGATTAAGCCTACAAAACTAATTAAGGGTCAAGGCCTAGCAAAATTAATGGCTAAATCGAACTTCCATGCTCTTGACATTAATTTTTTAGATGTGGCAGCTGAACCGGGCGAGATGGCGACTCCAAGCGTGAGAGAGGTATTTCTCAACTCTCCATGGTATGCAGACCTTATATTTGTTTTGCAAAATCTACAAGCTCCCCCCGGTTTGACTAAGACTAAAGCTAGATTTTAAAAGTTGAAAGCCTTAAAATTCTGTATTCTAGAAGGAAATTTGTATTGGAAAGATCCTGGAGGCATTCTGTTAAATTGTTTATTGAAAGATGAAGCTGATAAAGTGTTACAAGAGTTTAATGCAGGAGAATGTGGTGGCCATCTGAACTGGAAGGTCACAACCAACGAAATACTCAGAGCTGGATTCTATTGGCCCACCCTGTTCACCGATGTGCATCAAAAGGTAACTGCATGTCATCAATGTCAACTGTTTGAAGGCAAAAGGAAACTCGTCCCTGTACCTCTGAAACCTATCTCAGTTGAGGCCCCTTTCTAGCAATGGGGACTCGACTTCATTGGAGAAATACACCCCCCGTCTTCAGTCCAGCACAGGTGGATTCTCACTGCCACCAATTATTTTACCAAATGAATCGAAGTAGTACCAAGTAGGCAAGCCACTGACTTTGTTATTATCAAATTCCTTGAAAATAATATTTTGTCTCGCTTTGGATGTCCTAGAAAGATTATAACTGATAATGCAGCTGCTTTTCTGTCCAAGAAGCTCATAGACTTCTGCAACCAGTATCACATTGGTTTGGGGCGTTCCACAGCCTACTACCCTCAGGGGAATGGGATGGCGGAATCTTCAAACAAAACCTTGGTAAATATCATCAAGAAAACATTGCAGGAAAACAAGAAATCATGGCACAACAAGTTGGTGTTTGCGTTATGGGCTGATAGACTGACCACCAAAAGGTCAATTGGTATGTCACCATACCAGCTGGTCTATGGAACAGAGGCAGTTTTCCCCACTTCTTTAGGAGTCCCTGCCATGAAGTTGCTTCAAGATGTACAAGCTGAGCCAAATGACTCACAGAGAAGGATCAACCAGATGATCCATTTGCAGCAGTCTAGGGAGGACGTTTTAAAAAAGACTCAGGTAATCAAAGAAAACATCAAGAAGATATTTGACAAACGAACCAAGGAAGATGGTTTTGAGCTAGGATATTTGGTGTTGAGATGGGATGCCAGAAATGAGGACAAGAGAAAGCATGGAAAATTTGACAGTCTGTGGACAGGACCATACATGATCCAAGCTTTCAGGGGAAACAATGCTTTCTTGCTAAACAACGCTGATGGGACAGATCTGCTAAGAGGACCTGTGAATGGCAGAATGCTGAAACATTATGTGCCACCATAATAGAAGATTCGCTTTTTCACTCTCCATTGTACATACCATTTTTATTTTTATTTTTTCACTTGCATTTTCTGAGTGAAGAACATTAGTCAGTTGGTTGAAGCCCGAAGAGAAGGCCCTAAGCTGCTGACCACTATTTTTCCAATTTTTGAGAATAAAACCAACAAAGGCTACTAGGCAGAAATTTTCAGAATGACAAGAACCAGGATTCTTGGCACTTCACAGGGCAAGTAGCATCCCCAGGTGGAGCCGATGTTATCACCCTATAAGTTATAAGATCAACTAGTGACTGGGATATTGTCTGTCTCTAGTGTTTTTGTCGACAAATGGTTTTTCATTCTGCAAATAATTTGAAAAGAAAAGAAAATAAAAAGAAAAAGAAATGAAAAGAAAAAAGAAAAGAAAAAAAAAAGAAAAAAAAAAAGAAAGAAAGAAAAAGAGGGCATAAAAGAATTGCAATAAAAGCCCCATGAAATAATAGTAACTTGGTCCATACCTTTCAAGCATGGCCAAGTTCTTTTTAAATTTGATGTTGATAGGGTAGTGAATGAATTTGGCTAAACAGTTTAATCTTAGCCAAAGTGTCTAGGTTAGATTAGTGAATAAATCTGGCCAGACAGTCTAATCCTGGTCAGGTAGCCCCAGGGTAGAGTAATTTCTTAACCCAACAGTCTAATCTGGGTTAACTGTCATAGGATATATGTTAGAATATAGGTTAGATTGCTTTGTTGCTTCATTTCAATAAGAACCAGCTTGATGTAAAGGTTGCACCATGTTTCATATGCTTAGAAGATCGTTTGGTCGAAGCCCCATGGTGGTGTCTACTTGAAAAGTTTAGGAAAAAACCCATAAAATGCATTTATCCTAAGTTTTTCCCAGCGCATGTGTTTTCCGATCCCCATTTATGCTCCATGCACATATCGACGGTCCTGATCATGGCACCCAGATCTACGGTGCACAGAGAATTCCGGACCCCCCCCGTCCGTTCTACCTTTAATGGAGGGGGGGGGGGGGTTCCGAAATCGCTGATAACATTTGCGTACATCTGGACGGCCCAGGGTTGAGCACTTAAATCAAAAGTCAATATTGGATTCCGGGCGCCCCTGTCCATTCTTCTTTTAATGGGGGGGGTTTCCGAAATGAGTGATAAAGCGTGTGCTTAGATCTACGGCTGGGAAACGAGTGCACAGATCAATGGCCCAAAATGGATTTCGGACCCCCCTGAATGATCTGCTTTTAACTGAAGGGGGGGGGGTCCGGAATGGTTTTCCCCCTCTAGCGGGTCCCATGTTATACATGGCGTCAGTCTATTTTCCCTAAAGTCCTGTCACCATCTGCTATCTGACAGACCCCCGTCACTTATGGATGTCACCTTCCACTTCTTCCTGAGTTAGTCACACCCCATAACTGTTGTCAGTCCCCTCCCCCCTTTCACTCATGGCAAGCCCCTTATTACAACTTTTACCTCCAATCCCTAGCCACCACGTCACCTGTCCATATTTTTCAGCCACCGTCACCTACCATATCACCCCCAAATGACCCGTTGTCCATTTATTACTGGATAACCTATCCGTTATCCAACTGACCTGTCTCTCGCACCCAATCGACCCCAATTTAAGTAATACTACCGTTATTTCCCTTACTTTCTCTATTCACCCGTCACACCAGAGAAATTCATCGCTTACTCCTCCATTACATTCCGTCACCCTCATCCACAGTCAGTCGCCCCACTAACGTTGTGTTTATTGCAGGTACTGTTGCAGAGATGGCACCAAAATCCAAACAAACAGAAGGAGAGGAGAATCCGTTTCTCCCGCCTCCTGTCGACCTGGACAAGGTCCCACTGGTTGACAAAGACCGATTAATTGCAGATACCAAATGCGACTTCGATTTCTCAGACCTCCAGTCATGGCTCAGGGAAGTCTTCCTGGACTAGAGTGATGAAATTGGACTCTGGGAGTCCAATTTACCTCTTTACCTCTTTCCCCAGATCCACCATTTTCCCGAGTTCGCGCTTAAGTGTCAAGCCCACTATATTCCTGAACAAAGAGCCGTCATCTCCTCATCACGCCCGAGTCCATAGACCAGATGATGCAAATCCCCCGAGCCGACTCTGCATCTCCTTTCAACCTGGAAATCCTTACAGAGTTGTATCAAAAAATGACTTTTCCCCAAAGAGCTCAAATATTCGAGCTTTTCCTTCCCACATCCGCTCAATTCCCTTCCAAAAATCCCCCTTACCCATCGTCCACGTTCTCCACTAAGGGAAACCAGGTCATTTCCTCCCTTTGTGCTTTGTTAGGATACTATTATGACCAGTGGGTAGTTGAACCCATTATGTTTTCTATCCATTTTCTCCACTGATGAAAATCCCACCACCCAGTTTGATTTCAGCACATTCTTGGCAGATAATATTCACGAACAATTCGTGAATTTCGGCACAGAAGGCATGTTCAGATATTCTTCAATATTAGCCTACTTGTTCGTCTTTTTCCAGGCGGATAAGTTTGCATTTTCCATGCAGAAGATGGATGTAGATGGTAGACCTCAGGCTGTCATAGCATGGACCTCCTTGTTGAAGCACAACTCCACAGAGTATAGCTTCAAGGTGTTCATCGATATATTCTACCACCCTGTGGTAAGCATGCTAGGTGGCAGGCCCGAGCCTCTAATAAACAACGAAGTTCAGAGGATCCTGCACCTCTCGGACAACACAAAGACCGGGGATTGGTACCTGTATCAAAATCATACCGAGATCAGAGTATACGGGTGCGAGTTCGCACCTTATAAGCTGCCCAAGTATTTTCCGGTCAGAATCTTTGCTTTAGAGTATATAAGAAAGATTATGAATTCAGATGATATCCATTTTGTATCTTTGAAGAAAAAGCAGCAGCTTAGAATCAAGGGGTAGATTGGCTCCTTCATCTGCAACAGTCATGGCGCCGGGGAAGAAGCAGACCAGATGCTGAGAGAAATGAAGTTCTTCTTAAGCTTCCCATGGAATTATGATCCATGTGGGATCATTTCAGAGATGAGGGTGAAGAACAAAAATATCCCTTATGTTCATGTGTCTAGGCCTGAAATCGAGAAGTTTGCAAATCAAACAGCCTGGGAGCCCAACACATTGATTGAAGTGGAACATCAGACTCCCCCGATCACTGTGCCACCAACGACCATGCCATAGGTCCCAAAAGAGAAGAGGCCGAGGCAGGATTTATTTCCGCCTGTCACTGAGGTACCTTCCGAGGAGTTCCAGCTGCACACTAAGAGGCCTAAGACTTCGTCAGTCCCTGGCCCAATAGGGGAAAAAGAAGCCCCGCCTACCATAGTGACCAAATCTGTTATTCCACCCTTCGATTCGAGCCTCTATAAGGACATTACCCCAGCATTACCGAAGAAATCCATAGACTCCCCATCGGGCACTCAGCCATGCAAGACTGGGCCCAAGTTGAGCATCTTCGAGAAGTACGAGCTGATCAAGAAAAAGAACCAGACCCTTACGAGCAGTACTTGTGCTCAGTTTTGGAAGTAGACGTCAATTGCGCAGCATCGGTTTCTGTCTGCATTTGACACAGAAAAAGGCAGAATGCACATGGCCTTCCTCCAGGCACAAGTACCAGATCCTAAGGTGATCACCGACTACAAGAGGGCCACCTTTGAATTCCAGACGAAGGATGTGCACCCAACCGATCAGATGGATCTGCACAAGCAGACTGACGAAATGGTTTTCTATACGTTGGCGCATGCTTCCGCTTCTGCAGCCAAATTGCAGGTGTCCCTGAACAATGTTCAAACACAACTCAAAATGGAGAAGATTTCATCCTTCGCAAAGGACAATAGGATCAAAACTTTGGAGGAGCTGGTCCTCAAGATCGGTTATGATCCTTCAAACGTCAAAGCAGCAGAGGAAATGGTAAAAAATAAGAACACTGATATAGCATCCTTGAGGAAACAACTGAAGCTCCCTCCCATAGAGGAATCGCAGGCGAAGGAGATAACAGAGAAAGAAGGCGAGAAGGATGAGATGCTAAAGCTTCTCATGGAGCAGAACGCACAACTTAGAGAAATGGAAGCTGAGATGGAGAAACTGTTAAAAGAGAAAGAGCAACTGAAGCCAATGGAAGTCATTCCATTGAGTGCTATCCCAATTGCAGGGGTAAGCACAACATCAGTGACAATAGTCCTGTCCATGACTCCATCGACATCTCAGGAGAAGACAACTAATCTGGCTGTGTCCATGGAAAGAATGAACCTGTAGGAAACAGAGATCAGTAGGCTAAAAAAGGAGATTGAGAACCTACAGGAACTCAAAACTTCCTTCCAGACCAGCCTCTCCAAGGAAAATCAAGTGACAGAGCAACTCAAACATGAGTTACAACAGCTCCGGAAGCAGACAGTGGCATGCAAGAAATTGGCCGAGGTTAAAGAGAGTGTATGGACAGACATCACTAAGTTCATGAATGAGATATGTACAATGATCCAGATCATGTTTGAGCAAAATGAATTGGTCCAGAGGAGCAAACAGGCCATCGAGAAGATCATAGTAGAATTGGGGGAGATGCCAACACAGGCGAATGATATCATCAAGTTCCTCAATTCTAAGACCAGAGAACAGCTAGAAGAGATGAAGATCGAGGAAAAAACAGAGACCATCCTTGAGGTCAAAAGAGTTTTGACCAAGAGAGGATTAATGCTTCAACTGGAAGAAAAGGTTCAGACCATGGACCTAGGGATACAAATATTCTTCAGCAAGATTGAGGCTCTTCAGAAGAAAGGTCTACCTGGTCTGAAGGTTATTAATGATAAACTGATGACACTCCCAGATTAAAAAAAGAGATTGGCTGAGGTGTCCAAGGACAGTTCAAAGTTTGCAGGCATACAAGGGAGCATCACCGGCAAAACATTCCTGGATGCCCTTCAGTGGGACATCAGTATCCAACATGAGGTTCGATACATATTCCTCACCAAGCCTACATTCGCCAAATATACAGAAATGGACGAAGTGTTTCGAAGACTGCTCAAAGTCAATGTGCCTAGTCATCTCAGATGGGAGGAACTCTGCGACCTGATCGATTAGAAGATGAGTTGTCCAGGTCCAGTCAGATGTCCAGTCAGATGAGGTTGTGCAAAGGCTTCATCAACGGTCTACCCAAAAATCAGCGTGCAATTACACCCAGTCATCAAGCAGTTCCTAGATTTAGGAAATTTGTTAAGTTAGTTAGGCTAAAAATAGATTTAGCACATCCTGGTCATTAATGACAGGACCTTTGTAATTTGAGTTATAAATACTTCACCTTTCGAAGTATTGAGGGTTGTTGATCTTCACACCCTGATGCTATCAGACTATAGAATTTTTGAAGAGATCTTCCATTAATAAAAAGGAGGCACTTTTACAAGATTCTTGCGTGTATTCACTGGTGATGTTTTCTCTCTAAGTTGAATGTTATCCTTGCTTTGTAATCATCTTGTTTTCTAATTCTAATCTTTAAGAGTAACGAACGTTGCAGGATTTATCTCGTATACTCTATTTCTGACTCGAAATATTTTAATGTTTTTCTTCTGGTATTTTCAATAAAGGAATTCTTAACTACTTCTTTGTTGAAATTATCTTTCCCATTTTTTTGCTAATCATAATTTAAGCTACTAAAAGATCCAGTGATTATATTATCTCGCCCTGTGAAAGTTTTTCCTTTGCGTTTCTGGATTGTATTTCATATTTTATTAAAACACAGACCCCATAGCCCAATGGATGTGTAGACTGTCTCAACCAATTCAAAAAACACTTTGACAACAAAACCGACCTATTTCTTTACCTAGCCTAGTATCTAAAATTGGAAACATAGCTAAATCATATAGAGAGATCCCTCTCTGAAGTTGGAAGGGATAGATCCCAGCTTCAGAAGTGGTTGGATAAAGTTACCTTTGTAGATTTCTTCTATTTTCAACCTCTAGGAAATTTACCAAGTGCTAACAGGATATATTAATACATGGGATCATTTTCAATCGTAGGATGAAGTAAGTAAAGAATTGCAAGATCACATTAGAGTTGTGGAGCAGACCATCCTATCTATATTTGATGTTAACGTCCCAAAGCTTAAGACACATGTAGATGCTCTAGTTGGGAAGATAGGATTAATTAAAATTCTTATTGGAAAATTAGAAAAAAGCATTGCAAAACTGATGTGGAACCTCACGTCACTCAGGTTTCTAGTAGAGAAACATGTGTTCCATTATTCTAATGTTAGTAATGAAACTTTCTGAGCATGATAACATTACATTGATATTCATCTGCAAGAAAAATAAATAGTTGTACAAAGCCCCAATGCTCCAAGCAATTCAAGAAACTATTGAACCTATGTAACTAAAGGTTGTTTGATTACTTATAAATAGGACAAGAAACAAAATAATGTGGCTTTTTCTTATTTTAGTTTTCATAAAACTTCTTTATAGAACTTTAATGAGGAGAAGCATATTTAGATAAGCTTTTTGGGAGAAAGATTTTATTTTGATATTGCAAGTGTGTGGAATTTCTTTTGTGCTTTGTTGAGTGTTGGAGTTGTAGTAAGAACGTTTCTTTATAATGCAAATTATTCTCATGTATAAAGAATGCATTGTTATTTCTATTTCTCTCTCAAATGTTTGCATAAAATGTAAGCATGGGACTATATAATTAGTTGTTTTATTCTAAATTGTTCTTATGTTCCACATCTAGTTATTTATATTTATTCTTTTATTAACTTAATAACTTTCTTGTCGAAGATAGAAATATTTATATGTTTTGTGTTGTTCTTACATTTCCATTTACTCTCTCCTAGCAAGGAAACCTTAGCATAGATTTTCACTTGGCATATAAAATAAAATCACACTTGCATTTGCATTAAGCATTGTAGGATTTTCAAATAATATTTAAAACCTAACAATGGTTGTTGGTCCAAAATTTGGATGGGTTCCCTATTCTAAACAATGTGAGGTCTAATTGGTACCTCTCATTGTGGAGAACCCTTCTTGTTGAAGAGGGCATTTCTCCCTATCGACATAATTGTAGAAGGTTTGTGTTGATGTTGGCACTGCAAGATTTATGTCCAAACTATGCTCTCATACTTGTAAATACCCTTCACATGTTCCTATTACAATCAAAAGGGATTTCAATGGCATATGATATGACTATTTTAAGGCTCATCAATAATGTCTAGGATCATGCATATACCTATTAAGTAAAAAAACATGAAAACCATTATGTATTTTAATATTTGGGGATAAGGATAGATTATATGCAATAGGGCCACCTCTCTACAAGACCACAAATGGGACATAATATCTATATGCAAGCTTGTCACAACTTCTTAGTTTCAGTGAACTTGTATTTTGTGTGCTTCTAAAAATTACATATCAACAATTTTAAACACTTCTTGAATTCTATGTATCATCAATGCGACTATTTTGATGATATTATATTTGGCTTTATTTTAGTAACTTGTTTTTCTATGTCTCTCAAGAGTTTTGACCCAAGAGTAGTTCTAAACTTGATAAACTTATCATTAATGAGTGGCTTAGTCATTATGTTAACAATTTTCTCAGTTGTAGGACAATAATAAAGACAAATGTTGTCATCATCAACCAATTGTTTGTTGTAATGGCGATGAACTTCAATATTCTTAGTTCTTGCATGGTAGACTAGGTTCTTCACCATATTGAAAACACTTTGATTCTCACAGGAAAAGTGAGGTTGGCATTGTTGGGTCAAGTTGAAGATCAATCAATATTCTTTGTAATCATATTACCTTACAACTTGTGCTAACAATTGCCTTGTAGTCTTCTTCAGTGGAAGATAAAGAAATTGTAGGTTGTATCTTGTACTACCATGAAATACTCTTGAACCAAGAGTGAACACATAAGCCATCATGGGATCCTATCAATCAATCTAACCCAAATGGAATCAATATACCCTACTAGCATGAATTCAACATATCTCTAATATAGAATGCCAAAGTCGAGTATCCATTTGACATAATGAAGGACTCATTTTTCATCTTGTCAACATACCTCTTGAGGCTTAGAATGAATTGAGAAATTAAACTTACTTTAAACCATACATTTGGTCATATTGTAAACAAGGTAAATCAAACCACCTACCAATTCTCGATACATCTGCTCATTGATTAATGTAAAATCAGTGTAAGCTAAGAGTTTTATTCCAACTTCAATAATTGTAGGTGTTGGATTAAATTCAGTCATTTTGAATTTTTATAAGAGACTTGTGGCATACTTAGCTTGTGATACAATGATAGTACGATCATATTTCCAAAAACATACACCTAAATAATAATAAAGCAAGCCTAGATATGTCATTTCAAAAACAAAACAAACACTATATTTCACCTATTGAATCATATCAACTTTGGTTCCTATGATAGAAAGATAATTAACATAGACAATTAGGATCATGTTGTCATCACCATTGTTTTTTACATAGGAAGTTGGTTTGGGATAGATTTTTGAATCTAGAATCTCTAAGATACTAAATAATTTTGAAACACTAGGCTCAAGGATCTTGCTTAAGTCCATAAAAGGAGTTTATCTATCACAAAACGATGTTCTTTTTAGGAACATGAAACCCTTAGAATTTCACCACGTAGGCCTCCTCCTCCAAGTATCCATTCAAGAAAGAACTTTTAACATCCATTTGATATACCTTCCATCCAAAATGAGCAACATTGTAGATAACCAACTAAAAGGTTAAAATATTTACAATAGGGGAAAATGTTTCTTCATTGTCTACCCCTTCCTCCTATGCATATCCTTAGGAAACATGACAAGCTTTATACATGTATAAGGAACTTTTTGATTTACATTTGAATTTATAAATCCATTTACAACCAATGTATTAATTACTTAGATGTAATATTGAGAGCACCCAAGTCTTGTTTTTTATCAATATATCGTATTCCACCTTCATGGTAGCTTCCCATTCAAGATTTCCTTTGGCTTATTTAAATGCGATAGGCTCAAATACTTGCAAAATAATAGGAGTTAGAGGGAAAAATGTTGTTATTGCAGCTTCATGAGACATCCTCTAGATCGTTCACCTCTAGACTAAGTTGAGACATCTGTGTGAGAGAGCCCATCTGTTGGGTGTGCCCATGTGATGGGTATGCATCAGACTCTGGACTGAGTTGTGATGACATGTGGTCTCTTGTCTACTCCTCTGGACTGAGTTGAGATGACTTGAGATGGTCTCCTGCCTTTTACTCCTCTTGACTGAGTTGAGTCGGCTTGATCAGATGGTATCCTGCCTTGTAGTCCTATGGACTTAGTTGAGTCGATTTGAGATGGTTCTTGAGATGGTACTCCTGTGGACTCAGTTGAGTTAATATGTTGAGTGTGACATCCCTGTGGCTGAGAAGAGGTGGACGTGTCCCTATTGGCTGAGCACTAGAGGATGAGAGAGATCCTTGTTATATTGTCTGAGAGTAGTTGTAACCCTAATTATATTGTGAAGGGTACAAGTTGACCCCACAATGTGAAAGATAATTAATATTGTGTAAAGATTAATTATATTTTTGAGTTATAGAAGTCGGCCCTATTGTGCCAATAAACACACCTTTTGTTGTGTCAATTTTTGTATAAATAAGAGTGGATCCCCTTTGTGGATCACACTCACTCACTTGTCATCTCATAATTTCAACAATACTTGTACGACTGAAGTGCACATCTCTTGGGCGCAAGTTTATAGGTTTTGTAAGAACCCTATTGTGTGTTAAGGTCTATGGTGCGGGGGATCTTCTCTTAAGAATATAACAAAGGATTTTTGGGTTTTTCCCTTGATTGAGAAGGGTTTCCTAGGATAAACTCTTGTGTTCTTGTGCATGGTTATTCTTCTTGTGATCTTGGTTATTGTAACACTTGCGTATGGTATTGCTGCATTGTTTATGGTTCAAGTACATGATAAATTGAAATAAAACACATGTACATGAGCTAAGAATTAAAATTCAACATGGTATCATAGTAGAGTTCCTAAAGAGACCATTGCACAAGCTATTAAAGAGCCAACCGCCACCTTCTTGCTGCAACTGCAAAAACAACCCTCCTTCTTTTGCAAGTTTCAACTCTTTACACTTGAATGTTGGGGCTAATATTTGCATAGGCGTGTATGACCTCCTTCAATGCACCTTCGACAACTCTCAGATTGTAATTTTGAGAATATTTTATTTTTGGCCCCTAGGGTTTCTGCAGAATTTCGACCTCTAGGGTTTCTGCAGCTCATTGAAGGATTTTTGCAGCTCACCAGGGTTCTTATGACTTTCCAAGGCTTATTGTTGCCAGTCATAAGTCCAATGAAACCTAAGGTTTCTAACCTAGCCTAGATATTAGGTTTCCTATCCTAGATGTTAGTGTTTGTGGAAGAATCTGCAAACCATGAGGAACAAAACTTTGGTGGAAGATAGGCTTGATGGATCAAGCAACTTCAGTTCCTCGAAATCAAGACTACAGATTACCCTGGAAGAGGATGACTTATTGAGTTTGATAGAAAAGACTCTACCAGAAACAACTATTGATGAAGAGAAGGATGATTGGAAGACATATGATGTCAAAGAAAGGAAGACAATCATCTATTCAATAAGATATCATTTACTACCTCGTATTGCTACCCTAAAGACAACTTATGAGATGTATGATGCATTGAAGAAATTTTTTGAGAGAAACAACACAATCAAAGCTCTTACATTGAAGAATAAACTTGAACATATCAAGATGACAAAATCTGACACCGTTGCTACCTTCTTCATGAAGAATTCAGAGATCAAAGATCAACTAGGTGCCATTGGAGAAACCATATCGGACAGAGAACTTGTTATGACTACTCTCAGTGCTCTTCCAAGACATTGGGAACCATTTCTTCAAAGTATCAGTGGTAGAGCAGATCTACCTAGATTTGATCGTCTATGAACATACTGCACCCAAGAAGAAACCATACTTATATCCAGAGGAGTGCAAGACTCCCATCATGATGACAATCATGCTCTTGCTTATCATACGAAGAAAGGAATAAGAAATAGAAGAAGTTTCAACAAAGCATTCAAAGAATAGAAAACTTCATCAACTTCAGGTCATGAACACATAAAAGACAATTCAAAGATTCAATGTTTCAGATGTGACAAGTATGGAAACATTGCGAGAAATTGTCCTACCAGGAAGAAAGGAATAAAACTTGCATCCACTACTAATGTTGATACATAACCACACCAAAGAGATGAAGACATAAAAGATGAAGCATTCTTATTCATATCAACACTCCCAGGTACGGTTCCTACTGATAGTGATATTTGGATTGATAGTGGTGCTTCCAAACAAATGATTGGATATAGAGATCATCTGACAAAACTTGTTGAGAAAGAGTCTCGTCTACATTTTGTACTTGGAGATAATGCCAGATATATTGTGAAAGGAGTTGGAACTTCTACATTCCAACTAGATTTTGACATACCGCTTTAGTTGAGTGAGATACTATATGTACCTGGGATGAAAAGGAACCATGCCTTTGTTTTTTCCTTAGAGGATAAAGGCTACAAAGTTACCTTTTCTGAAGGAAAATTTCTTGCATGGCACAAGAACTCACATATGGATTATGCCTGAGTGATTGGTGTTTGAGAAAATAGTTTGTACAGATTGACTGTATGACTAGTTCAGGCCCTGCTACATGATACTATCAACTTGAGCGAGCTATGGCATAGAAGAATTTCTTATATACATTATATATCCCTTCCCACTCTGGGGAAGATGGTAACAAGATTTCTAGAGATACATGTTCATCATGACGACATTTGTAGAGGTTGTGTGATTGGCAAGAATGTTAAGGGGTCCTTCTTGAGCAGTGACAACAGATCCAATAGGATCTTGGACTTGATACATTCAGATGTTTATGAATCCATGAATGTTGCTTCCTTGAATGGATGTTTGTACTATGTGATATTCATCGATGATCACTCTCGAAAGATGTGGATTTACTTATTGAATACCAAGAATGGAGTCCTTGTGATATTTCAAGAGTTTAAAGCTCAGGTTGAGAACCTAACTGGGAGGAGGATCAAGGTGCTGAGATCAAATAATGGAGGAGAGTACACCTCCATGGATTTCAATGATTTATATATTGAGGTAGGGATCAAGAGGGAGTACACGATTCCTTATAACCCTCAGTAGAATGGGGTTGCAGAGAGGAAGAACATAACCGTTTTTGAGGCAACCAAAGCGATGATACATGATTAGAATCTACCTATGATTCTGTGGGAAGAGGCATCGATGACAACAATGTATGTTCAGAACACGAGTCCTCATCATATTTTGAAGAACATGAATCTCAAAGAAGATTTCACCAGAGTGAAGCCTGAGGTTGGACACTTTAGGATATTTGGGTGTCTAGTATACATTCATGTACCCAAGGAGAAGAGGACCAAGCTAGACCCTTCAGGAAGAAATGGTACATTTATGGGGTAAAATGGATCTTCGAAGGCATATCATATATACATCCCTGGTCAGAGACATATCGAGGTTAGCGAAGATGTCACTTTTGAGGAAGAGATAGCTTTTCGAATATCCAGAGAATCTTAGATGAATATTGATAGCGAGAAGAATGAAGATACAATACCTTCTCCCCCTTCAAAAATTTAGAGGGAGACAATTATTGATCCATTTGATCCCATAGCTTTAGTTGATGTTCCAAGAGACATTCTAGTAGGCCATAAGAGGCCTGCTTTGGCTCGATAGACTCTGTAGGAGGCATAGGGACATGTAGCTCCTCGTGGCACTTTCCGAGAGAGAAAGAGACCATATATATTTTCAAGCTATGTTTCAGATATGAGCCACATCATTGATACTGAGCTTTCTTGTCATGGAGAAGTAGCAGGTCAGAAGGTTTGGCAAGATGCCATGACAAAATAGTATCAGTCCATCATGAAGAACGATGTGTGGGATATTGTTCCGAGACCGGAAGGGAAGTCTGTAGTGAGTTCCAAGTGGATCTATAAGATCAAACATGCAACTGATGGAAGTGTCGAGAAGTACAAAGAGATATTTGTGGCTAGAGTATTCTCTCAGGTGGAGGGAATAGATTATGAGGAGACATTTTCTCCTGTTGCCTGATACACTTCCATCCATACAATTATTTCCCTAGCTGCATCCATGGGTTCGAGACTACATCAGATGGATGTAAAGACAACCTTTCTCGATGGTGAGATTGAGGAAGAAGTTTACATTGAGCATCCAGATGGATTCGTGATACATGAACAAAAGTCTCATGTATGCAAGTAGAAGAAATCCATGTATGGACTAAAGTAAGCACCTTGTTCTTGGTACGAGAAGATTGATGGATACTTGATGAGTTTGGACTTCAACAAGAGTGTTTTTTATTCCAACCTATACTACCATATTGTTGGTGATGAGTGCCTGATTTTGGTCTTGTATGTTGATGACTTATTCCTCATCGGTTCAGAAATTCTTATTGCTGAATGCAAGCGTGCATTGACTTCTGAATTCGAGATGGACCTAGGTATGATGCACTTCTTGGGACTAGAAGTATGCCATAGGATTGATGAGATTTTCATGAGCCAAGGAAAATATACAGTGGAGATATTGAATAAATTCAGAATGATAGACTGCAAGTCCATGCCTACACCGATGGTGATGGATCTGAAGAAAATGAATGAGGCTTCTACTGATTCATTTGATTTTGATCCACATATTTATCGACAACCGACTGGATCATTGATGTATCTGGTTAACATCGAACCTGATATATGCTATACAATGAATGTACTCAGTCAATTTATGAGTCAACCGAGATAGACTCACTGGATTGCAACGAAGCATGTGCTGAGATATCTACAAGGCACTGTTGGATATGGCCTAAGATATTCCTTCCGTGTAGACATGAGATTGCAGGGATATGCTGATGCAGATTGGGCATGGAGCGCAGTGGAACCGAAGAGCACATCTGGTTGTTGTTTTACTTTGGGATCTGCCATGGTTTCCTGGTGCAACAGGAAACAGAGATCTATGGCTTTGAGTACTACAGAAGCATAGTACATAGTAGAGTCCATGAAGCAGTGTGGCTTCGCAAGATCCTTGTAGATTTATTTGGTCATGAGATGGATTCCACTGTTATCCATTGCAATAACCAAAGATGTGTGAATCTCTCAGAGAATATTTTGTTTCACGATAAATTGAAACACATTGAGATTAAATACCATTATATCATAGATATGGTGAAGAGGAAAGAAATACATGTGCAATGCTTTTCTACGCATGAGTAGGTTGCATATGTCTTCACCAAACCACTTTCCAAGAAAAAGTTCGAGTACTTCTGTGAGAGAATTGGCCTGGTGGAGAATGCCTCCCTAGCTGAGAGGGAGTGTTTTTGATTGCAACTTCATGAGACATCCTCCAGATCGTTCTCCTCTATATTGAGTTGAGACATCTATGTGAGATAGCCCATGTGATGGGTGTGTGTCAGACTCTGCACTGATTTGTGATGACGTGTGGTCTCTTGTCTACTCCTCTGGATTGAGTTGAGATGACTTGAGATGGTCTCCTACCTTGTACTCCTTTGGACTGAGTTGAGTCGGCTTCAGATGGTCTCCTACCTTGTACTCCTATGGACTTAGTTGAGTTGTCTTGAGATGGTTCTCGATATGGTACTCCTGTGGAATCAATTGAGTTAATATGTTGAGTGTGATGTCCCTATGGGTGAGCACAGGTGGATGTGTCCCTAGTGGCTGAGCACTAGAGGATGAGAGAGATCCTTGCTATATTGTTCGAGAGTAAGATTTGTTGTAACCCTAATTATATTGTGAAGGGTACAAGTCGACCCCACCATGTGAAAGATAATTAATATTGTGTAAAGATTAATTATATTTTTGAGTTATAGAAGTTGGAACTATTGTGCCAATAGACACACCTTTTGATGTGTCAGGTTTTCTATAAATAAGAGTGGATCCCCATTGTGGATCACACTCACTTACTTGTCATCTCATAATTTCAACAATAATTGTACGACTGAAGTGCAGATCTCTTGGGTGAAAGTTTCTAGGTTTTGTAAGCACTCTCTTGTGTGCTAAGGTATATGGTGTGGGGGATATTCTCTTGAGAATATAACAAAGAATTTTTGGGTTTTTCCCTTAATTGAGAAGGGTTTTCCTAGGATAAAATTTTGTTTTCTTGTGCATGGTTATTCTTCTTGTGATCTTGGTTATTGCAACACTTGTGTATGGTATTGCTGCATTGTTTATGGTTCAAGTACATGCTAAATTGAAATAAACCACATGAGCATGAGATACACATTAAAATTAAACAAAAATACCTACTCACCACCTTGCACAATTTGTTTCCTACTCACATACGCTAACCTTCCATTTCCTTTGGAAACTCATCATGAGCATCCTTCATGATGGTATACCACCACTTTAGTCTCTTTTTTTGGCCCTCCTAATGTTGATGTGAAGACTTATAATTTCCCTCTTCTCTACAAATCCATGATCTTGATATGAAGACTAAAAGTGATCACTCTTTTCTTCACTAGAGCCCCCCCCGACCCCCTAATTTGACTCCTTTGATGTTTCCTACATTGATCCCTCTTTGATTATAGCAACAAAACTTGTTCTAGAATTAGAAACAATTACCCATACCCTACTATCTATAGATTTACCATTATTTGATAAGAATGGTACTTTATCATCTACAACATCTCTACTAACCACAATTTTGTTCGTAGAGACATCTAATAGTATTAATGATTTGCATCTCTACTAACCACAATTTTGTTCGTAGAGACATCTAATAGTATGTATGATTTAGACTTTTAAGTTTTCACTGTAGCCAACAAACATATATACTTTGATTTTTTCATCTAAATTACTTTTGTTTTCTTTAGGAATACATGCAAAAGCATTACAACCGAAAATACATAAATCACTTACTTAAGGTTTTCTTCCCAACCATGATTCCTTGAGAGTGATATTTTACAAATATTTACAAGGACTTCTTATAAAGATGTAGACCGATGTATTCATAGGTTCTACCCAATATTGATATGTCACATTCCAATGGTGAACCATGCACCTTGCCATCTCCATAATTGTTATATTCCTCCTTTTCATGGACCCATTTTGTTGTGGAGTGTACAAATAAGTATGTGGCCTGTGTATACCTTTCACTTCAATTGGTTTAAAACAAATTCACCTCCATTGTCAAATATTAGAGCTTTGACTTGTTTACTTGTCTGTTTCTCTACCAAATATTTCTATGCTACAAAATTAGAAAAATAATGTATCTTCTTATTAGAAAATAAACCCACCCTTTTAATGAAGTCATCAACCAATAACACGAAACAAGTTTCTCTATATATTGTGGGTGTCTTCATTAGACCATACAAATCAACATGTACTAGGTCCAAAACTCCTTTGTATCACAATGCTTTATTGATATCAAATGGGTGTGGACTATGTTTTCTCTTATTGTATCCTATACACACATTTTGACATTCCTAAATGGGTGGAAGACCATCCACCATATGTCTAAGAAAGTAAAAAAAAACAATGATAACTTAGGTGTCCACACCTTTCATGCCAAAGTACATAGACATTCTGTATCATTACTGGTGCATATGCCTTTACTATGTTGTGTGCCACAACCCCCCTTTCCTCCTGGGGATTGCGTAAAATATCGGTCTAGGATCGTTCAATCACTTGAGTCGAATCGACTCTTCGGGACCCTGCTGGCCCCACAATCATTTTACACAGCCCCCTTTTTCCTCTTAGGCGCAGGTCCTGCGAGACCCATAGGCTCCGACTAATCCCTTCTTCTACATGACCTCGAGCTATGACCTCGGGCCAATCCTCTTCGCGACTCCACACTTTAGAGTTTTTGCGAACAACTGGATCCCTTCATCTCGATCTCTAAATCAATGAATTTATCCGGGACCCGATATATGATCCATGTCTCCCCTACGACCAACGACTGTGATCTACTTCAGACTCTATCCTTCGGGAGTTCCTCCACACTTCTTTTTGCCTTATTTTAGAGAACCTTTCCTCCAAAATACATGGATCTCCTCCATGTGTCCTTCTGGATCCAACGGTCCAGATTCAGTCTACTCTTCACGACTTCATGAGGATTTACCTTTTCTCCACGCCAATATTTCAGAACTCTATCTCCCAGACTCTATGATATTCCGCCACTTGTCTCCCCGGACGATGGACGATCCCATTTCACTTTGGGACTTCACTACCCCATTCTCCTGTGCACTTTCAAAGAATTAAGACCCGTGCACCTTACCTAGATCTAACGTTTGTTGATCCCTCACACCCAGATCCAACGAATGGGACCTATTCCTCCTCGACGCGTTCCTCATGAGCTTGCACTTCCTCCCGAAACTGGGAAAATTGTCTAAGTATCAAAGCTACGGCCTTTGATATTCCTCTGGTGAGCCCAACTGCTAGGTCTCAACAATGTTTTTCCTCATGAGCTTTGTAAGGCGAAATTGATTTTCCTTTGGTGCACTCCTTGCGCTTGGTTTATCCTTCAAATGGCTTCTCGCAACACTTATCTAAGTGTTGGCCTGGTGCATTCATTACACAGGTCTTACTCCAGAGTGTTCAACAACTTTTTCCACCTTGATCTTCAACTGCTCGGACCTCAAAGGTCTCTGTCCTCTTTGTTCCTCGAAGGGATATATGTGCCTCTTGGAAACTTCTGCTCAATGCACACCTTCAAAGCCTCTTTCCCTCAGAGTGTTTAACAACTTTGGGTTTTCCTCAATTTCTCCAAGACTCCAAAACGTGTTGGTTCTGTGCACTCTTTGCACCCGCTCAATGCCCTCCTGGCAGAGTTTTATAGAGTGTTCAACAACTCTATGCTATGCTTACTCCTGCGCAGACTTTCCTCCAAGGTATTCAACAACCTTGTCTCTCTCTGTGCCTCCTCTGCACAACCTCTCCTCTAAGTTATTCAAAAACCTTGAGGTTCCCCTTTGAGTCTATGAATAATCCTGGTGTGCCCTTCTGGCACGTTCTTTTTTGAATCGTAAGAGTTCAGATGCACACTTCTTGCGCTGGCTACAAAGTTTCTTATACTCTGTTGTGCACTCCTTGCACAACCTAAAGAACCCATAACAATTTAGCAAAAATCATAGATAGAGAATTTTTATCCTTACCCTGTAGATGGAAACCTATCATACATCTACAACATACATGAATGCATAAATACACAAACAACATTCATAAAACATTCACCCCAGAGGAATTTATAAACAATGAAATATGTTATTTTGTATTAATCTCAGAATGTTAATTACAACATGCGAGCGCAAAATGCAACTAAGTCTAAACTCTTCTCTCCTCTCTTTGGGTTACAATGATTTACTATCGATCTTCAACAACCTCTACTGGGTATGCATTACAAGGCTTTATACAAGAGGAGACTCATTGAGTCGTTCCCTCCAACTCACTTAACTCTCATTAATTACATTGAATTTCATTCAATGGCCATCTAGTTCAAATCAGATCTAGATCCCATCAGCCTGTCATCCATTAAAGGAAAACTTATTTACAGCCTATAAAAAGGCATCGATTTGGCTCTTCCAACCTTACAACATTTAATTGCATTAATTTATATTTGAAATTTAAAAATGAGGGAAAAATGAGAGGGTTGGCGCCTCTCCCCTCCTTGAATGCGCTTTGATGTGCTGGAAAGCTGGCACGCTGCTGAGGTGGAGCGATGATCCTGCATCATACTCCACTTCTGGGAAAATCATGAGCTCCTTCTCATGAGATCCTCTACTCCAGTGTTGAAATCACCCTGGATCCCAAACTCTCCTTGGGATTTTTCCTCCCGCTCCTCTGCTTTGTTGTTGTTGCTGCTGCTTCCCTATTTCTCTTGCATGTCCTCCTCTATTCAACTTCCCCTTTCTGACATCTTATTTTGCTGACTTCATCATCATCCTCCTCACCTCCTCTACCACCTCTTCCATATGCTCTGTTGCACCTTCTTCTCATCACACACCTCAATGGGCAGATCAATATGATCTCCTAAGATGACTTCTTCTCCTATGGAATTAGTTTTCCACTTCACTACAGATTCCATTTGTGCAATCTCATCACTGAGCTTCTACTCAGCTTCCTCTTCTGACAGACTGGATTTTGTCAGTTCTGCTAGTAAAACTCCAGCTTCTTCCAGCTTCTTCTCAAGCTAGTATGTTCTTCTATCCTCCATGACTGTCTCCTGGCAACCATCTTCTAGTTTTGGATTGTTCAACCAATCCTCGAGCATATCCAACTCCATATCCCACTGAGTGAGAAAATCAATTGTGTGCTCCTCTTCTTTTGCTAGGGAAGACTTCAATATCTACTCCTTCTCCTTATTTATGATAGTCACAATTAGTTGTCTTTCCTCTATTGCACTTTCATCATGTGCATTGGCCTCTACTTGGATGTTTGGTATGAATATCTCAATTCCCCCAATATCAAAATGTATTTCTGATCCTCCTCCATCAACTCTTCTTGCTGATATGAACTCCTAGCTGAGTTCATTCCTTCTCCCTTTCTCACCTGTAAAATTGGGATGTCTCCTCTGCCCTCCTGACAGTTTATGAGTTCAACTGATCTCTTCTCATTGCCCACCTGGAAACCTATGAGATCTCTGCCAAATATCTTTCCCTCGTCACTGAGGTTTTCAACATGCCTCAAACACCTTTTTAATACACGTTTCTTCCTTCTGGACAACAACTTCTGAACATGCCACTTTTCTTTCTTCTTCAGAGGCCATTCGTACCTGCAACGTACCTTTGCTTCCTGCTTCATCTTCAATGCTATCCTCTCCATATCTGCTTGGATTTTGCTGAGCTCCTTGTCAATTTCGTTTTTTCTTTTCTGCTCGCGGTCTTCTCTTTGACCCTGTTTATGGCCTTTAGTATCCATTCTCCTCTTACCTCAGCCCACCTGGATGTCTGTTGTCTACTATGAAACTGAGAGAATCTCCAGCTTGTCATACAACCCACCTGGCTGTCTACTTGACTGTTGCAAGATTGCAACAATCCTTCAGAGAGAATCAACACACTGCCTTCCTTTTCCTGCTATCTATAGGCAAAATAAGGCCCTTACACTACTTGACGTGGCCAGACTGTCTCCTCTTCTTACATAATTCAATTCTGTGGCTTTGATACCACTCTGACGCATCCTCCCTTCCCTCTTGGGGATTGTGCGACCTCTCGATCTAGGATCATTCAATCACTTGAGTCGAATCGACTCTTCAGGACCCCACTGGCCCCATAATCATTTTACACAAGCCCCTTTTTCCTCTTAGGTGTAGGTCCTGCAAGACCCGTGGGCTCCGAATAAGCCCCTGTTCTACATGACCTCAAGCTGTGACCTCGGGCCAATCCTCTTCGCGACTCCGCACTTCATAGTTTTTGCGAATGGATCCCTTCTTCCCGATCTTCAAATAGGCGAATTTATTCGGGACACGATCTATGGTCTACATCTCCCCTACGACCAACGACTGTAATATGCTTCGGACTCCAACCTTTAGGAGTTCCTCCACATTGCTCTCTTCCTTCTTCCGGAGCACCTTTTCTCCAAAATACATGGATCTCCTCCACGTGTCCTTCTGGATCCAATAATCTAGATTCACTCTGCTCTTCATGACTTCGTGAGGATTTCCATTTTCTCCATGCAAATCTTCCGAAACTCTATCTCTCAGACTCTCTGATCTTCTTCCACCTGTCTCCCCTGACGATGGACGATCCCGCTTCACTTTGGGACTTCACTACCCCATTCTCCTGTGCACTTTTAAAGAATTAAGACCCGTGCACCTTACTTGGATCTAACTCTTGTTGATCCCTCACACCTAGATCCAATGACTGGGACTTGTTCCTCCTCGACACGTTGCTCATGAGATTGCACTTCCTCCCAAAACTGGAAAAATCGTCTAAGTATCAAAGATGCGGCCTTTGATATTCCTCCTGTGAGCCCAACTGCTGGGTCTCAACAATTTTTTTCCTCCTGAGCTTTGTAAGGAGAAATTGCTTTAGCTTTGGTGCACTCCTTGCACTTGGCTGAGCCTTCAAATGGATTCTCGTAACACTTATATAAGTGTTGGCCTCGTGCATTCCTTGCACAAGTGTTACTCCAGAGTGTTCAACAACTCTTTCCACCTTGAACTTCAACTACTTGGACCTCAAAGGTCTATCTCCCCTTTGTTTGTCGAAGGGATATATGTGCCTATTGGCAACTTCTGCTCAATTCACACTTGAAGATCCTCTTTCCCTCAAAGTGTTTATCAACTCTGGGTTTTCCTCAATTTATCCAACACTCCAGAATGTGTTAGTTCTGTGCACTCCTTGCACCCGCTCAATGCCCTCTTGGCAGAGTTTTACAGAGAGTTCAACAACTCCGTGCTACGCTTACTCCTGCACAGACTTTCCTCCAAGGTATTCAACAACCTTGTCTCTCTCCGTGCCTCTTCTACACAACCTCTCCTCTAAGGTATTCAACAACCTTGAGGTTCCCCTTTGAGTCTGTGAATTATCCTTGTGTGCCCTGCTGGCACGTTCTTTTCTAACTCGTAAGAGTTCAGATGCACACTTTTTGAGCTGGCTACAAAGTTTCTTATACTTTTTTGTGCACTCCTTGCACAACCTAAAGAACCCAGAACGATTTAGAAAAACTCACAGATAGAGAATTTCTATCCTTATCCCACAGAAAAAAACCTATCATACATCTACAACAGACATGAACGCATAAATACACAAACAAAATTCATAAAACATTCACCCCACATGAATTTATAAATAGTGAAATATGTTCTTTTGTATTAATCTCAGAATGTTAATTACAACATGCGAGCACAAACTGCAACTGAGTCTCAACTCTTCTCTCCTCTCTTTGGCTTACAATGATTGACCATCAATCTTCAACAACCTTTACTGAGCATACATTACAAAGCTTTATACAAGAGGAGACTCATTGAGTCTTTCCCTCCAACTCACCTAACTCTCATTAATTACATTGAATTTCATTCAATGGCCATCTAGTCCGAATCAGATCTAGATCCCATTAGCCATTAAAGTTGACCTTATGTACAACCTGTACAAAGGCATCTATTTGGCTCTTCCAACCTTACAATATTTAATTGCATTTAATTTTATATTTAAAATTTAAAAATGAGGGAAAAATGAAAGGGTTGTCGCCCCTCCCCTCCTTGAATGCGCTTCGATGTGCTGGAAAGCTGGCACGCTACTGAGGTGGAGCGATGCTCTTGCATCATTGGGATCAACTAGTATATACAACCTTTTCTCACCATTATGAACAACAATTTTCTTGTTATTGTGACGAGTAGTAACCCAACATTTGCTTCCTTGAAAGTTTACTCAAAGAATAAGTTCTTAGTTATCTCATCTCTAGACAAAATATTTTTGTTCATGAAAAGAACATATCAAACATTCTTGAAAGTATAACTTAAAGTATTGTTCAATATTATATGAACATCCACATATCCTCTAACACAATGAGTCCAACCATCCCCCAAAGAAATAGATGCGCTACTATTATCTTCCATGAAATTTATATACCAGTCTTTGTGACACGTGTAATGTCAAGATGCACCTAAGTTGAAATACCAGTTTAATCAACAAATTGGTTCTCTGATGCCACAAATAAAACCATAGGTTTCCCCTTCATCTCCTTTAGCTACATTGTCATGCCTTGATTTATTCTGACCACTTGACATGTCATTCTATCTCTATTGAGGTGTCCAATATTTTTACAGTAAAAGCATTTCAATTTCGACTCTTTGATAGATTTATATCATTGTTCTATCCATATTTTCCTTTTACCATGCATTAAATTCACTCTTATTAGTGAATGAAGTTGATGCTTCTATTTGATCTTGCATCCTCTCCTTCTATTGTGTCGAAGTTTGTTATGGTAAAAACATTTCCATTTTGAACTCTTTGACAAATTGTTATATTGTTTTGTCTATCTTTGCATTTGACCATGGAATAAATTCACTCTCAGTGGTGAATGAAGTTAATGATTCTATCTAATCTTGCATCCTTTCCTTCTATAGAATAAATTTTGATAAGTACTCAAAATTAAGTTCTTGGGTCTCTTCAATTAGATAAAGGGACTCAACAAATGAATCAAAGGATGGATGCAAGCTCTGTATCACCAAATAAACTATATCTTGATCCTCTAATGGCTTATTAATAACATAAAATTGATCATTGAGATCCTTCAATTGCAACTTAGTGCAAAACAAAATATTTTTCAAATACAATGCACTTTTGACTTTTGATGCCAAATACTTGTTTTTTAGATTTGTCCACAATACTGGCATTACACTAGAATTTCTTTCTTCTAGAACTAATGTGTTTGCAATTGAAAACTTAAAAAGCATCAGAGCTTATTTATGTCTATTATAACAATCTTCTAGATTATTTTATGGCCTAGGTTCTTTATCTAATATGATGATATGCTTGACAATAGGTGACAAACAATAACACCAGTGAACAAACAACAATGGTTGTGAATGTATACCTTCATCAATTTTGATGGAGTAAGTACCACATAGATTTGATACTGTATAATATTGCATACACCAACTCAATATTACATTGTGTATTGGCTCCATTATTTAGCCACAAAAGCTTCTAACAAACTAGCATCCATGCATAACAAATCATCACCGGATAAGGACAACAACTACAACCCTAATATATCATGCAAAACAATGCATGTTGGTATAGTTATTAGGCATATCATCTAATTTAGCTAATATTACGACACATATTGAAGGCACCACATTATGGTAAATCTTGGTTGTTTTTCACCCCAAGAAACTCAACCTTAAAGAAAATAGTAAACTTGAAACACTTACTTATATCAATCGGTCTAGTAATACATGTCTGTGATGTGTTACAAATAATTCTAATTCTTTATAAAATAAGGAACAATAAAAGAAAAAGCTAGCAAAGACACAATAGTTTGGTGAAGCTTGAATTTTGTTTTCCTTAAGATATTTGATCCCAATGGAAAAAATCACTTACAACAATTATATTCTCCTAAGCTTGGCTATGACATTGTATTAATTAACTTCAATTTTAAACACATAACTACCCAAACAAATGAAAAATTAAAAAAGTTAGAGAGAATACCTAAGAAAGATGTATATATCCTCACCTATCCAACCCGACTTCCTTTCTAGGTGGTTACTAATCAAAGATAGTAAGCTAAAGATTGCCATCAAATACACATGAACCATTAACGACTATAACAAAAACAAAAATAAAAAACACACGTGAAATGTGATAAATACATATCAATGTTGATTCAATTCCAAAGGCCTTAATAAAGGTGCAAATTTGAAAAATCCAGAGGGAACTAAATATGAGGCCAAGAATATTTATTGGCTTTTACATGATTAATATCAGTTTAAGCAAATTGTATGATAAGAGTATCTTAATATGCTTATTTCTTGGCTAAGTACTAGGGACATCATCAAGACTAGTGGATTTAGTGGAAAATATTTGCAAGTAAAAGGGTTCACCTACTTCTAAATATTGTCATTGATATATATGTTATTTTTAGCTAGAGTGAATTAATTCATAAGGTGGTAATTGATGTTGCTAGATAGTTTCTTTAATTAGTACATAAAGTTGCAACCCATATATATCATTTCATGTTTTCATTAATGTTAATGTTGTATCTCTAAGACGATCCTACCAAACTTATGTTCCAAATTTACAAATATCTCCAGCATGCCATAATTAGTATTTATCATATCCTTTTGGTATTAATGAAATGATGCTGCAAATATGATAGTGAAGTTATAAGAAGGGGGGAGATCACTCACTATGAGTACTATGTATAGCTTGGGAAATGTTATGAAGAAACATGGAGAAGGGTACACATGTATTGAACAAACATATTTGTTATATGACATGCAATGTGAGGGTTGGGATGTAAGATTACCCAAGCATACATATACTACCAAAGGGGGAAGAGAGGAGAGTAGATTCACCATTTGGTTTTAGGGATAAATCGAGAAACCCTAGGATAAGACAAAAGAGGGTGGAATCAAGAAGGTAAGCCACTAGATTAATTAGGAGTTTAAGACTTTATTAATGATAAATTAGGGATATAAATGATTAGGGTTATTATATTAGGTCTCATATTAAGTTTTACCGACAAATAAGGAATGAAAAACAAATCAACTAACTATGGTTAATTAATTGAAAATTCACTTAGTGAATTAGGAAGCCTATTGCTGAAAATAGAAAGAGGAGAAGGTAGAAAAATCCCCTGCATCTTCTTGTTGTAGATGATGAAGATCCTTGGGTTGAAGTGGAGAATTGTGATAGCCCTTCAAGAGTGATCTATATCTTGATATGGATTACACAATCAATTTCAAATTATTGCAAGAGAGCGCTTGTCCCAATATCCAATATAAAGATATAAATGCAATATAACCAATAACACACTAGATCTACTACTGTAAAGATAAATTAGTGAAGCATGCATAATAGATAGATCTGGTGCCCTTATAGGGGATGGTACCCCCCTTTACCAAGTTGTGATGGAATATGTTTTTGGATTGATACTTCCAAGGTATGAGTGAAGCTATGACAATGAAGATACCCTAGGATGAGATAATCAAACCTACAAATTTGGAACCAAGATAGCCAAAGGAATCCTTGTAGAGGCATTGGAGATGACTTGTGCAAGTTTCCCTAAGGGCTTGAGAAAGGAGATTAATAATTAAACAAAGTGATACCTAAAAAATAGGGTTTATAAAAAGATAAAATATTCAACCATAGATATGTCAAAGAGGTTTCTCAAAGAGGAGTAGAAGGGTATTTATAAATAAGGAGAAATTTCAAGGCATGTGATGCAGACCCCCCTTCTCTCCTAAGGGCTGTGCGACCTCCCGGTCTAGGATCGATCAAGAAACTGAGTTTGGTTGACTCTTCGACCCCTCAAGAAACTCAAATACACTTAACAGGTCCTCTTTCCCTTAAAGCACAGGTTATATTGAACCTGCGTCTTTCTCCTTAACGCCTTTTAAAACCTTCATGTAAATAGGCACTAGCTCTCTTGGTTAAGCCCCTCTCTTTGTTGAAATAATGTAACTGCAAAGAGTATTCTTATTATTATTGTTATATTATTCATAGGATCAATCCCCATTGTGGATTGATCATGTTGGTTATTGTATTAGGACCAAATCTCCTTTTGCAGATTGGTCAATAGACAATTGTGATAACCAGAATAAGAAGTCGGCCCCAACAGTTATTATTGAGACCCAAAAATATAATAAAGGTGGGTTTACCCACCCAGAGTGAGAAGTCGGCCCTACCAGTGAAGACACTTCACACGTGCCAGACTTGTATGTATAGAGAGGCTAGCGCCTCACTTTGACACACAACACACTTGCTCATTTCTAAGAGGCAAGTTGCGACTTACCAGTTGGAGAGAGGGAGAAGAGTGGCACATCTTTTGGAGAGGAATTTATGTATTGGTTTGAGTTATCTCTTGACATTATATTGGCAATTTATGATAAGGAAGTTTTCGCTGGGTTTTCTTCCCCTAGAGGGTTTCCCAGGATAAATGTTATGTCTCTTGTGAATGTGTATTTCTCAGTGATCTTGTTCCTATGTTGCTCTTATCTATTGAAATGAAAAAAAATATAATAATGGGATAAAACATTAACATGGTATCAGAGCCAACCTGAAGGAAACATATATTTCGCAAGAGAAAAACGTCACTGTTGCAGTACCTGCAAATTAGGGGTTTTCCAAAAGTGAAGCTTTTTAGCTCCAAAACCACCTAGAAAGTTGTGCCCTCCCCCAAGGATCATTTTGGCACCTTGAGCGCACCTTTTCAGTGGATGGATCTCCCGAAAAGTGAAACCCTAGTTTCACAAAAGTACCAGAAGCACCAGAAAACCAGTACCAGAAGTACTAGAAGTACCAGAAGCACCAGTCCATAAATCTGCAGATAAGATTTGAAGGGGCAAAAATTAGATTTTCTCAGATCCAAGTACACCAGGCTATTCGCCTCAGCCAAGCGCACCTCCTGGTAAGGTCAAAATTTGATTTTAAGCATTTTCATTTTTGGTAATTTTTCATAGCCTCAAGTACAAGATGTCTGCAAGAACAAAGCTTGTTGAGAAACTAGAAGGCATAGACAACTTCCATTCCTGGAAGTATAGGATTAGTCTGATCCTTGCAAAGAATGACCTAGCAAGATTCATCAAAGAATAAGTGTCGAAACCTGAAGATGCCATAGAGAAAGAAAAACATCAAAAGGACTCAATCAGGGCTCAAAGAATCATTGCAGATTCAATCAAAGACCACCTGATGCCGTATGTATCATCCAAGAAAACTCCAAAAGATATGTTTCACTCTCTAAGAAAACTATACGAAGGAAAGAACATCAACTGAAATATGAACCTAAGATCTCAATTGAAGAATACCAAGATGCAGAAAGGAGAAATGATTCAAGAATATTATTCCCGAATATCAGAAATTAAAGAACAGTTAAAAGTGATTGGAGACACCATAGATGAAGACGAATTCGTAATGATGGCCTTAAATGGTCTTACAAGACCTTGGGATGCTTTCATCCAGATGATATGTGCCAGAAAGGAGACACTACAGTTTGAGAGCCTATGGGAAGAATGCATCCAAGAAGAGACAAGGGTAGCTAACCGTGAAGCACTACTAGCAAGGGATGATGATCAAGCCCTAGCTACTCATACAAAAGGAGGAAGGAAGAAACCCTACTTCAAAAGGGAAACTCATAGAGAGCCTCAACCATCAAACAAATTCAACAACAAAGAATCTCATCCAAGAAGTTTTCAAAAGAAAGGACAATGCAAGGGAAGAGATCTCTCATCCATACAATGCTATCATTGTGATAAGATGGGACACAAGGAAAATTATTGTCCAGTCAGAAGAGAAGAATACAAGAGAAAACACAAGAGGCAACATGCCCACATAGTCAAAGATGAAGAACCACCTATGAAGATGATTAAGGACCATGTCTTGATCTCGGCCCTCTCAGGATCTGTATCACCTAGAGAGGACACATGTATCATTGATAGCGGTGCATCAAAACACATGATGGGTAAGAAAAGTACTCTCTCTTGTATTTCGGAAAAGAAGTTTTCTCAGAAAGTGACACTTGGAGATGATTACCAATATCCCATCAAGGGAGTGGGTTAATCAAACTACAAGCTAGATTTAGAAAACTCAATAAAAATGAAGGATGTACTCTATGTATGAGGCTTGAAGAAGAACTTACTTTCCATATCAGCTTTAGATAAAAAAGGCTATAGAGTTTCCTTCATAGATGGAGAAGTTCTTATGTGGGCTAAGGGAGAAACCATAAATGAAGCAATCGTCATCGGAAATGAAGAAAATGGCTTATATAAGATGAAGGGTCACCCAGAAACTGCCATGACCCATGCCATAGAAAACTCATGCAAACTCTGGCATAGAAGATTAGCCCACATCAACTACAAGACGCTACCATACATATGCAAAGCTGTCACAGGTTTACCAGAACTCAAGGTCGATCAAGAAGGCATATGCAATGGATGTGCGCAAGGGAAGAATATAAAGAACCCTTTTCCAAAAAGGAACAACAAATCGAAAGGAGTACTGGAACTCATTCACTCAGACGTGTGTGGCCCAATGCCATCATCCTCCATTAGCGGGTATGTATACTATGTATCATTCATTGTTGACTATTCTCGCAAGACCTGGATATATTTGTTGAAATCTAAAGATGAAGTATTCAGTAAATTCAAGGAATTCAAAGCCTTGATAGAGAATCTTTCTAAAAGAAAGATTAAGATACTCAGGTCAAATAATGGAGGAGAATATACCTCAAAAGAGTTCGTGAACTTCTGCAGAGATGTTGGGATCAAGAGGGAACTCACTACTCCCTATAATCCTCAACAAAACAGTGTAGCTGAGAGGAAGAACAAAACAATTATGGAAGCTGTAAAGATCATAATTCACAATCAAGATCTTCCTATGTGCTTATGGGTAGAAGCAGCAATGGAAAATGTTTATGTGCAGAACCGATTATCCCATAACGCACTTGGGTTCAAGACCCTGAAAGAGATGTTCACTGGAAAGAAGCCAGAGGTAAGCCATCTCAAAATATTTGGCTGTCCAGTGTTTATTCATATACCAAAAGAGAAAAGAAACAAGCTGGAACCCTTTGGAAAGAAGGGAATATTTGTGGGATACTATGAGGTCTCCAAGGTCTTCAGAATCTACATACATGGTCACTGCCACATTGAAATCAGCAGGGACATGACCTTTGATGAAGAAGCAACACTCAAGAAATCAAGAAGATTCCAGCTTGAAGAAGTATATGAAGTGGAACCTGTAAATCCCAGGATTGCAGAATCCATGAGGGAAGTTCCTAGAGCTGCAGAACCAGTAAGGGAAGTCATAACTTCCCCTGACGAGGAGACTCCTGAAGACAACGATATAACAGAAGTTCAAGAACCTCCTCAAATGACATTCTCCCATAAAAGAAAGCCTGCTTGGGCAAGAGAGCTCATTCAAGATGGAGAGAAGTATGGTGTTCTAGAAGGAACCTCGAGACAGGTGAAAAGACCAAAGCCATTCTCCAGTTACAGGACTTTGATTTGTAATCTACTAGATGAAGAGCCTACCTACTTTGAATAAGCCATTCAAAAGAAGGAATGGGCATATGCCATGATAGAGGAATACCAATCCATAATAAATAATGATGTATGGGAAATAGTTCNGTTCCCAGACCAAAAAGTAAGGATGTGGTATCATCAAAATGGCTCTTCAAAATAAAACATGCTGTTGATGGAAGTATTGAGAAATATAAAGCAAGATTTGTCACTTGTGGCTTTTCCCAGAAAGAAGGCATTGACTATGAAGAGACATTCGCTCCTGTAGCTAGATACACTTCAATTAGAACCATCATAGCTCTTGCAGCTAAGATGAAATGGAAGTTGCACTAGATGGATGTGAAGACAACTTTCCTAAATGGTGTTATCAAAGAGGAAGTGTATATAGAGAAACCCCAAGGATTTGAGGTTGAAGACATGAAGTCTCATGTATGTAGATTGAAGAAAGCCTCATACGGATTGAAGCAAGTCCCTAGAGCTTGGTATGGTCATATAGACAGTTTCTTGACGAGCTTAGGCTTTACCAAGAGTAAAGCAGACTCAAATCTCTACTTCAAAATTATGGATAATGAACCAGTAATCTTACTATTGTATGTGGATGACTTATTCTTAACTGGAGAAGAAAAGCTCATCGCTGAATGTAAAAAGAGACTTGCTGGATAATTTGAAATGAAATACCTTGGCCTAATGCATTAATTCTTAGGCCTTGAGGTATGGAAGAGTCCAGAAAGGATCTTCCTTAACCAAGGGAAGTACACAGTCGAAATCCTGAAGAGATTCGACATGCTGGAATGCAAACCCATGAATACACCCATGGAAGTGAAGCTGAAGCTGCTGGTCGATACTTCGTCAGATTTGATTGATGCCACACTGTACAGACAGATTATTGGATCACTGATGTACCTAACAAACAACAGACCAGAAATTTGTTTTGCAATGAACACCTTGAGTCAGTTTCTGGTAGAGCCTAGACATGTTCACCTAGTGGCTGAAAAACATGTGATGAGGTACCTTAAAGGTACAATAGATTATGGTCTCAGCTATTATGGAGATCATAACTTTACATTGAGTGGATATACTGATGCAGATTGGGCAGGAAGCATTGCTGACAGAAAAAGCACTTCCGGATGCTATTTCAGTTTGGGATCAACCATGATCTCATGGCAGAGTATGAAGCAATCCAGTATTTCTCTCAGCACAATGGAAGCAGAGTACATTGCCGAATGTTCTGCTAGCTGTGAAGCTATATGGCTTCGAAAGTTGTTGACCGGTTTATTTGACCTAGAAATGGAAGCAACCACGATCCTATGTGACAACCAGAGCTGCGTAAAAATGATAGAGAATCTTGTATTCCATGACGGGTCGAAGCACATAGAGATTCTCTATCATTACATCCGTGACATGGTACAAAGAGGAGCGTTGAAGCTCCTATATGTCAGAACGGATGAACAAGTTGTTGATGTGTTGACCAAACCTCTATCTCGTGTAAAGTTTGAATACTTTCGAGATAAGCTTGGTATAGTCCAAAAGGACCCTCCCTGAAAGGGGGAGTGTGTGATTCCTTGCTTTTGACCTAGTTTTTAGATGTAAAGCAAGATGATTCCTTGCTTCTGACCTTGCTGTTAGACGTAAAACAAGATGATGTGTGATTCCTTCCTTCTGACCTAGTTGTTGGACATAAAACAAGATGATTCCTTGCTTCTAACCTCGCTGTTAGACGTAAAGAAATATGATGTGTGATTCCTTGCTTCTGACCTCGCTGTTAGACGTAAAGCAAGATGATGTGTGATTCCTTGCTTCTGACCTAGTTGTTAGACGTAAAGAAAGATGATTCCTTGCTTATGACCTCACTGTTAGATGTAAAGCAAGATGATGATGTATTTCTTGCTTCTGACCTAGTTGTTAGACGTAAAACAAGATGATTCCTTGCTTCTGACCTCACTGTTAGACGTAAAGCAAGATGATGATGTGTTCCTTGCTTCTGACCTAGTTGTTAGACGTAAAGCAAGATGATTCCTTGCTTCTGACCCAGTTGTTAGACGTAAAGAAAGACACTGTATACCTTGCTTCTGACCTAGTTGTTAGACGTAAAACAAGATGTGACTGACACTGAGCTACCAACTTATCAGCTGTGACATTGAGCCAGTGTAGTACTATGATGTGCTAGCCTAGTGCTGTGATGAGGTATCATTTTTTACTGATACATATTGATGCAGATGATGATGGCATTCTTTCAAGAATGACGATGCTGCCGATGAAGAAAACTTCGGATGACTCGTAGATATGCCAGCCAATGTTCCAAGATGATATTGACGATATTGTCCTCCTGATGCCACTGATGATGCAAACCTCTCTCGCCTGATGCTGTTGAAGAATACCCTTCTTGTTAAGGGAGAGTGTTGAAATAATGTAACTGCAAAGAGTATTCTTATTATTATTCTTATATTATTCATAGGATCAATCCCCATTGTGGATTGATCATGTCATTTATTGTATTAGGACCGAATCTCCTTTTGCGGATTGGTCAACATACAATTGTGATAGGCAGAATAAGAAGTCGACCCCAACAATTATTATTGAGACCCAGAAATATAATAAAGGTGGGTTTACCCACCCAGAGTGAGAAGTCGACCCTGCCAGTGAAGACACTACACACGTGCCAGACTTGTATATATAGAGAGGCTAGCACCTCACTTTGACACAAAACACACTTGCTCATTTCTAAGAGGCAAGTTGCGACTTACCAGTTGGAGAGAGGGAGAAGAGTGGCGCATCTTTTGGAGAGGACTTTTTTAATTGGTTTGAGTTATCTCTTGACATTGTATTGGCAATTTATGATAAGGAAGTTTTTGCTGGGTTTTCTTCCCCTAGAGGGTTTCCTAGGATAAATGTTGTGTCTCTTGTGAATGTGTATTTCTCAGTGATATTGTTCTTATGTTTCTCTTATCTATTGAAATGCAAAGAACTATAATAATGGCATAAAACATTAACACTCTTTACGTGACCAAGGCTATGACCAATATCCTAATAGAAATGTGTGTCGCGAATTTGTGTATCGGGTCTTTACATCTGAGTCACCCTGACTCTCCCGACCTCTAAAAACTCGACATGAGCCTAGTGTGTGCTAGCTCCTCCCTTATCCTCCATCCATTTTAACCCTCGCTGTTGTGGGTGGGAAATCCCTCCTACGAACTAGCACTAAGGGTTTTATCATGCATGCAGAAATGACCTAAAGATTCTTAATTTTTACCATCATCACATGCCTAGACCCCCATTAGTCATATGCAAATACAAGGCTCAAGAGATTAAGTTGACGTACCTTATTCTTCGTGTTTGATGTCGATACCTTTTCGCGCTTGGTTGTTCTTTGACTGCAACACTCCTCCCAATGTTGACCTGCATTCACTAAAGACAAACAAAGAACTCCACATGCATTTGATCTATGAACTAATGGGTTAGATATTTAATCAATCATACAGTCAATATTTCAATAATGACAATCTCATATGGTGGGACGGGAAAATAAATTCTTTTATTAACTTCACAATGATACCTTACAATGATAAAGTCGACTGCTCCTCCTCGATCCTAGTCTTGGGCTCTTCTTCCACTGTCTTCCAACTGCTTTTCTCTATACTTCTCTTTGCACAAGGATGGCTAAAGGTTGGGACAAAGGGAATGCTCAATTGGGTATAGTTTCTTTACTATGATTCTCCTCTCCCAAATGGGACCCATAACCCTTCTTTTATAGGCTAGAAGAAGCTAGGTATTTGGTCGAATTTCTGACCATGCATGACCGAAAGGTTTAGTTAAATTACCCAAAGCTGTGTGTTTCGTCAACAAGTTTCATTTTTTTGTGCTTTTGTAGGTACATGCGGGCTGTCTTGGGTCAACTAGCATGTACACGTGTTCAATAATGGAGCAGAGCATGTGGGCCTTTATAAAAGGGGTTTTAAGAAGAGTTGTTCAGTAGTGTTTTGGCAAAGAAGGAATCTGAGATGGCCTGATGCCAGGTAAGCATGTCTGGTGCAAATTAGGGTTATAACAGATGTCCCCTAATGTGTGAGGTCAGAAGAGAATCTGATGGCCGAAATACATTAACAATCTTCACTGATGTGCCAAACAAGTGAGCCCAGGTACCAAAAATCGGGAGGTGTCATCTGCAAAATAATAATTGTCTCACCGAGGCGAGCATACCCATGCTCGGGATAAAATAAAATCATGGCTACCAATCAAATACACTGTAGATCCATGTCATATAACTATATAAAGTGTATCCGTGAGCAGTACACAATGGAGCTACATATCGAAATAAAAAAAGATATACGTGTAGAGTATCCATATTTGAGAAGCTGATAAGGCCTGATGGCTGGAGATGAGGTTTTCAGAGCTCGAGAAACAACTTCAAAATCTTCAAAACTCAGGTAGGAGTGTAATATGAGTGTATGACTTCACTACCCATAGGTCTTCGACGAATCGTCGGTCATGGACTAGAGAATCTTGATGATCAAACTAAAGGCTTCATTGATTTCGAACAAAGACTTGATTGGACGTTCAGGATGGCCGGGCCGACTCAGGCTTGGTAAAAAATTTCCTTGGAAAATAGCACAACAAATAATGAGACTCAGGAAACATGGCATTAACATAAGTTTACGAGGCAGGAGGTGACACAAACTCTCCATATGTTTGGAAGAATAACCAAACAGAGGAGGACACAACTCTATGTAGCGAGAAAAAACTTCCTAAGGTCGTATTAAATCATAGAGTTTGACGAACAAACAGACAAATGTGCTTTATCCAAGGGTGACTCATTATGCTGCCAATAAAGAAAATACTTTTCCCTTCCTCTTTTTGGGGTATATTTGATTTTTTTTTGTCTTTTTCAATAATTTTGGAAAAAGAATAAAAGAATGTTACGTTACAAAGGAGGAATGAGTGTTGCAAACATACAAGTTCAAGGCGCAAGGACAAGACTGATGTTCAAAGTAAGTACACTCAGGAAAAATCCTCCAGGGGCCAAAGGTGTCAAGACGCAGAGGCAAAGTGCTACAGGTCTTGCATATAAGGTATGCTTTAGATGGTTCAATTGAGAGAAACATGGAGCCGACATTAGGCCAAAGACGTGGGTATGCAAATGTGATTAATAAAACACACAATGGTAACATCCTTCGATGTGAGTTTAACGAGCCTAGAGAAGGTAAACTCGGTGGTTTTTCATGTTTAGAGAGTCTGAAAAAAACGTAAAAGGAGACTCCACTGGGGTACCTTTTTCAAAGGTAGTCTAGTCGGTTCGAAAAAGGGGTAAACTAGCACTGAAAATACATCTATCCAAAACCATTTTAACGAGTGTGATAAAGACAAGATCACTCAGCCATTTTTTCATTTTTAAGGAGTCTGAAAAAAACTTAACTATGGGCTTCGTCAGGAATGTTCTTTTGGACCATTTTAATGAGTGTGAAAGAATAAGGTCACTCGACGATCTTTTCAATTTTAGGGAGTCTGAAAAGTGTTTAACTATGGACTTCGTGGGGGTTCCTTTTTCATACATTTAATCCCTCAGGCCCGAAAAAGGGTTAAAATGATACCTGAGAGTACTCTTCTAGAGAACTGAAGTTCCTTAGAGTATACCTTTGTTCGTACAGTTGACCATTTGGACCGAAAAAGGGGTAAACTACCGCCGGATAGATGTGACTTCAAATTTCAGTTTAACGAGTGTGAAAGGGCACAAGATCGCTCAACAATATTTTCATGTTTAGAGGGTCTGAAAAGGGCTTAAAAGAAGACCCATTATGTTTTTTGGGAGTCCCGAGGGTGAGGTCAAGAGTGAAAGGGAATCATGCAAATGAGGCTCAAACTTGTAATCAGGAAAAACAAAAAAGGACTCCCGAGCCTACATTCATTAGTGACAATGTGGATACCATAACACAACCAAGATATACCTAGGGCATCCATGTTCCAATAAACTCTACCGCCAAATCGCGACACTTCTAAAGCAACAATGATGGTTCCGTGTCGCACCTTGATGGGATCGATACTATGGAAAAGGGGTAAAGACAACGAGATACAAAAGTCGGGGTGAAAACCTAATCTATATGCTCAAGTTGATCATCTGAGGTTTTTCCCACGGACCGTCAAAAGTGACCCAAAACTCCAAAAAAATGTCCTGATACTCGATCATAACCTTCCAACGCAACTCCTGAATCACTCTAAACGGTTTTCAATTTAAAGAAAATGATAAGGGGGGCCAAAAAAATGACAAAAGGGGCCAAAAAGTCTATAAATAAAAGCTGGCAGCTCATTATCACCATTGTTGATTTGGAAATTGACTCTGGAGAAAAAAACCCCCTTTGATAAAAGTGGTGATTCCGGGAGCTAGAGTGGAAGAAACGACCATCCATCTGCACCAAGTAAGTATAAACTCTCTCCTTTTGCAATTTAAATGTTTACTTATGCTTTTAGTTTCAAGTTTTGGGGGGGGCGTTGACCCTCAAAAGGTCAACCCTAGGTCCACATGAGCTGTCCTATGACAGACCGCGTGTACACTCGGGCAGAGGAAAAACTGCACGTGTGTACATGCGACTGTCATCATTATAGCCTGCGTGGACCCCTTTATTTAATGAAAAAAATTTAAAAAGAAAGGGTTAAACCTTGTGAACTTGGTGTTTTGCAGGATGTATGTTCACTGGAGGGAAAGAGAGCATGAGGAGGTTAGTGAGTTGGTTGGGGAAGACCCCAATGCTGTTGCTACCTTAATGCAATGTGAGCTGCTCAAGTTCTTCCTGTGTCCTTTTATGTGGGCACAATCTAGGCTACTAAATGCCTTGATTGGTTATTGGCATCCTGACATAGAGGCCTTTATGTTAGAGGGGCAGTCACTGGTGCCTACTATAGAGGACATATATTTTTTGACTGGCCTCTCTAGGAGAGGGGAACCAGTCAATTTCCAGACATTTCCTTCGGGGCCTCATAACATATCGGAACTGATAGGACTTTATTGTGAGGCTGGTACAAACCGATTGGGCTCACAGGTGCCCATCAGCAAGATCACCGATTTGTCACTGCAGACGATTGTGTTGCTTATTGGGCGGATGACTGGTTCTGCGGCTCTACATCAGGTGTCCTGTGCATAGATGAACTATGCAGTCCAATGCTTAAATGCATAGATATTTGACTGGAGCACTACACTGCTAGATTGTATGAAGAGGCAGCTGACAGATTGTCGGTCGTGGATGCAGAGGAACTTCGGGTTCATGATGATTCTATGCTCTTTTTTCTTTGAAAGAGTTCCTAGTTTCAGTCCTCGAGTGGTGGTATGAGGACATCGGGCCTCTCTTCCTGCGGTTTGCAGATAGATAGTGTTACTTCCATGACAGGGTGGTGGCAGGACCAACGAGTCCTTTGATGACGATTTCTTTGCTTGGTTGTCGCGACAGATCCTAGTCATAGAGGATTACCCTTATGATGGGATTGATTTCTCGAGAGATCCTGAGATACTAGTAGCTTCTGGTGAGGAGCGAGGAGAGATGGGTAAGTTTGCATCGTTTTTTTGTTTTTTTTTGTTTTTTGTGAAACATATGTAATTTTTATGTTTTTTTTTTGTATATATCATTTTTTTATACCAGAGTATTTGACATATATGTTTCTATTATGTGCAGATGTGGGACCAGTGCGACCTACGAATTACGCGAGGAACATGCGTCATCCTCGGCCATGGGCCGCACCTACCGCTGCAGGGGGACGAACAACAGGAGGAGAGCTTCCAGCCGATGAGCCTGAGAGGGTTTTGAGACGAGTAGAGTGAAACTTTACTTCGCTCACCCGCACAATCCCTATGGTAGAGATTGAGGATCTTCCACCATCTATGCAGCCTCATGTAGTGGGGGCACTGGGGACGTGGGTCCGACTGTTTCAATGTTTGGAAAATGTTGTTGATCATTACAATAGGGCCCACAGGCCTTGACCTTAGTTAGTCTAGACTTTTCACGTGCCGAGAGCACTACTTGTATATATTTTTTGAGGGCATAAGCCCCATGACTCATTACTAGTCATACTTTTGAGGCGCTTGTGTCCACCTATGTACTCTGATGATTATGATATTATATATGGATTTTGATGTCTTTTTGTGTCTTATGGATCATATTTTCCTTTAAAAATGTATTTACATGTTTATGTATATGTAATTTTTATATGTGAGCGAGATGCCAGTCTAAAATTTGATTAGCTAGAGTATCTGTAATTTGGTTTAATCTCCTAGGAACATGAAAATATGTAATATAATCAAAGATTCATTCTAACAGACGTACCCTAAGGAATCGTCAGTGTAAAGTCCTATCATGAACACGGTAGACTCTATTTAACTGAGACACAACCAACTAAGCGTTTAAATAGACCCAGAGATGAGAGATACCAAATGACAGGGCGTCACAAAGCAACTCAATAACTGCACTATACTTGATGACATTTTTTGTGGTGTCAACTAAGCATATACCTCCGGAAGATAATAACTGGCTTCGAGGTGAAAAAATTACCCAAGCTGCGGAGGCAAGCCTCCGAGTGTGCTGGCTAGCACCGTCTGCGTACCCAATGAACACCTCTGATTCACTTGACATCTACCACAGTGACAAAATATAACATAAAAAACGACACATCCATAATACTAAAAGAAACTGGAAAGTAATAGTACAAAGACTATACATATGTTACAAAAAGTTACCCAAGGTGACCTACCTATGAGTAATACTTCTTGAGGTAGAGCCCATTTCTAGGCTCTTCCAAAGCATTTCCCTAAAAGTCGACCAGACGATAAGCGCCCTTTTTTAGAATCTGTTTTATGATGAAAAGTCCGAACCACATGGGTTTGAATTTTCCTACCCCCAGGGGGTCTGTAAGACCCTGTTTCCCCCAGTCTCTAAAAATAACTATATTGGCCAAGAATTATGGCAAACTCCAAGATGTGAATGTGTGATTTGATGGACCCTATATAAAAGGGTCGATGAATGTAAATGATGTGTGTATATATATGTTACATGACTACTGAGAGGGGGATGTGCTGAAAAGGAGACAACGATGGTTGATGAAAGGTGGTGGAAGGCACCTGGAATGGTGGTGTTAACTTCCACCGAACCAATACCTTGTTGTTCTTTACTGGCTCAAATACCAAAGCTTCTCTTTGGCCCTGGAATGAATTACTCGCCAGGATGGTAGGTGGAGAGGCTCCTCATGAGTTAATGAGGGGATGGGGATGAACCGCCGATCTGTAGAAGCCCGCAGACCTGACCACTGCAAGGGAATTCGCACCACACACAACCTTATAGGAAAAAGCAAGAAAGGAAGTGTGGGGAGAGGGCATGCAAGGGAATCGCGGAAGGAGAACCAGAGGAACTCTGGGAAATACAGTGAGTCATGAGTAGAGGAGAAGGAGAGTAACCTTCGTCTTGGACTTTCGATGAGCGGGAAGTAAGAGACTGAGTCTCAAAGCCTCGTGGTCTAGCTCAGGGGTGGCTAGTGGTAAATCTATTTGGAATTGCTGAGCCTACGGTTGGGTGGAAACGAGCACCCCTCTCAGTAGTTTCATTACACCTGGTGTTTTCTGATAAGTATTTATGTCCTGTATTTCAAATTGAATGTTCCTAGAATGCATGCTCACGGTTGTACACTCATGAATGGTTTCTGTATAGAAGCATTTGCCTGGTGTGTTTGATCGGAAAAGACGGATGCATGCTTATACTTGTATGGCCATATTCGGTTCATTTATATATATGTATACATATACATTGAACAAGTTCAGATTCCGAGTCCATTTTTGGGAGATCTGTCCCATTTACTTGACTCACGCGATGTCTTGGTTGGATTTCCCCGAAGGCACCTCCTTCTGGGAAGGTTCCCTCACTATCCCAGAGCCGGAGTGAGTTCCTTGAAAGGACTACTGTTTAAGTAAATATCTAATCTTACCTCACCCCTATCACAGAGTTCATAGCTCGATAAGTTAAGAAGGACTTTCAGTCAAGTCCCCAAGCCTGGTGATAATGTTAATAACCAAATATCAATATAGCATAGAAAATCCTCAGAAAAAGTACTCAACACCTTGAAAAAGAGATAATTTCAGATAATAAGCCTCTTTGAGGGGGCAACCTCCTTTTACCCCACTTAAATGTTCAAGTACAAGATGATTCAAAGTGAAAATGTCTCCTTGGTATATATAAGAGACTAGGAGGTATAATTACAACTAATGGCCTAAAGCTGACATAAATAAAATAACATTACTAATATAATATGCCCCAATTAAAGGGTAATGAGCCAATATTAGGGCTTAACATGCCCCTCCCCTTGAGACAAGTGTTGTCCGCAATGCTTGAGTCACTCTGGATGCTTCTATATAAAAGACTCATCTTCCCAAGTGGAATCTTCAGTCGGTAGTTTCCTCCATTTAATGAGATACTCTGAAATGGATCTATTCCTCAGTTGGTGAATTCTTGTGTCAGTGATCGCTTCAGGATCCAATATGATTTTTCCTTCCTCGTCAATTTCTGGCAATATAGTTTGAACTAGGATCTTGTCGCCTATAACCTTCTTTAAGCATGAAACATGGAAAATTGGGTGTACTCATGAAGATGTAGGCAACTCCAATTTGTATGCCATAGTACCAATCTTTTGCAACACCTTATAAGGGCCATAGTACTTTGGTGATAAT
>ML795703.1:148782-188702 GCA_009831015.1 Picea engelmannii | reverse complement strand
ATATATAGGTGTTTCGGAGTTTCGGCTCCCAGGAAACTCAGGTGTGAGACTTCTTGTCATCGCACATCACGCAATCTCCACTTGCAAAACCCCGAAACGAGCATAGCGTATATACATGAGCTTCAGAGTTTCGGCTCCTGGGAAACTCAGATGCGAGACCTCTTGTCATTTCACCTTGCGAAATACCAACTTGCAAAACCCCGAAGTGAGTTTAGTGGATATATGAGCTTCGAAGTTTCGGCTCCCGAATATCCTAGATGTGAGGCCCTTCCTCCTCGCATATCGTGAAATCCCGATGTGAGAAACCCCGAAATGGTATAGCGTGGCTAGAGTTTGGTATTTCGGCGTTTCGACACTCGAGATACCTAGGGGCAAACCCCTTGTCTTTGCATATCGCGAACTCCCGATTCGCGAAACAAAATGAGTCTAGTAGATATATGGGCTTCGGTGTTCCGACATCCAGGAAACCGAAGGGTATGAACCCGTGTCACATTGCGAAATCCCGGTATGCGAAGTCCCGGTAGGTGAAATCCTGGAGTGGGCTTGGTGTGAATAGGATTTCGGGTTTCAGGGTGTCGAAAGACTCGATTCCTTTGCATTTCGAACTCCTGGTTTTCGAAGTCCCGAAATGCGAAAGGTGCCTCTTGACTTAGCCTGAGGTCACAGCCGATGGACACGTGGAAGTAAATCCTACACTTGGTGCGTGAATTGTACACGACGGATTTTTCAACAAAAGAACCCATGAATTGGTTGGGTGAAGGTCCTGATTGGAAGACCTAGCCTACGCCAGAGCCTCATAAGAATTTAGGAACTCTGTCCCTCAACAATGAAGAATAAAGAAAAAGGCGGAAAATCTTAGCTCCCATAGTGGGTGTGTGACAAATTGGTATCAGAGCATGGTTACAACACTTGGCCTGCTTAGGCTCATGAACAGGTTGCGCATAGACTCCATTCAGAGTATTGTTAAAAGGAGCAACTCTTTATCTTGATCCCCTCAATTAAAAGTCAAAGTTAAGAATTAAAACTCCTATTGTGTATGTGCATGCGAAAAATATAAATTATTTACTGGTTATAAATGAATATAAACATTGACTAGCAACTAGCGTTTTTCTTTTACACACAAGCGAAAGATCAACTGTGGGAAATTACAGATGTATAGAATGGTGACTCACCATGAAGTGGGGGAGGGCTCCCACAATAGAGACGAAGAGTCTGACGAAAGGAGGGTGGTAGGGACCCCTCCAGATCTAGATGAGACCATGAGAAGCCTCATGGTCGAATTACAGAGATGCAAGGCTGACAACGAAAGGATGATAAAAGAGCAAGAGAAACAAATGAAAATTAATGCAGTTTTACTGCAAAGCTTATCTGACATACAAAGGAAATTGCAACATGAACCTGAGACATATAAATGTGGTCATGTCAGTGGCCACACTGAGAGGAGCACCTCGAGAAAGGTCCACCCCAGAGATAAGGGACAAGCGTCGGATGATTCTTCTGGAAAGGGAGCTGGCGACTCGGAGGGATCTTCTAGCAACAGAACGAGTTCTGATTCTCGAAGAAAATGAAAGAAGCATAAACTTTCCAAGAGTCATAATCTCGAAGAGTTCAAGAAGGCCAAACCACCCTCCTTCGATGGTGAAATAAAGAAAGGAGAGGAAGCGGAGGCCTGGCTTCTTGGACTAAAGAAGTATTTCAGAGTCCATGACTTCTCAGAAAACTTGAAGGCCCGAGTAGCCACCTTCAACTTGAATGGAAAGGATTCCATTTGGTTGGAAGACCTTAAGAATGTAAAAGGGATTCACGAAGAAGACCTGTCTTGGGAATGGTTTGAGAAATACTTCAGGAAGAATTATCTGTCGAAAAAATATTTCGACAATAAGACTAAAGAATTCTATGAACTCAAGCTGGGGCAACTCACCATAGAGGAATATGTCAACAAATTCCTTGAGTTGCTGAGGTATGTACCTTACATAAAAGTAGAAAAGGCAAAGGTGGACCGATTCATCAGTGGACTACCTAAGGACTACTAGAATAGGATTGAATTTGACAAACCAAAGACCCTAGAAGATACTATCTGAAAGGCAAGATACTGTTATGAACATCTTGGGCATCAGACATGACCTCGCGAAGGATGGAAGAAGAAGAATAGTTCAGGATTCCAGAAAAGGGGGTTTAAATCCCCAAGATTTAAGGACTATAAAAAGAAATCAAGGATGAGCTTCCCAGCCCGAAGTGTACACCAGCAGAACTTTCCCTCCTTGAGTGGAAATAAAATTTCTGGATCTGTCCCAGTAAAGACTGATAACCCAAAGAGAGAACCTTTGAAATGTTGGGGTTGTGGAGAATAACATCTACTGAGGGACTGCCCACATCGACAACATAACAGTTGAAGAATTTACAACGTTCAATAAGATACCACCGTCAATAACGTGGCCAAGAGTGTACTGCAAATTTATGCAGCCTTGGATAATAACCAAGCTGACCACCAAGCTTCAGTGGTGGAAATCGAAGGTATGATCACCAACCATCTAGTATCTATTCTGATTGACCCTAGTTCAAATTTGAGTTATATATCCCCTAAGACTGTTGACAAATGTAAACTACAGCCACATAAAAATGCCAAGCCATGGTTGGTACAGTTAGCCACTGGCACCAAAAGAAGAGTAGTGGAGGTCATACTAGTCTGCCAATTAATTATGGGCGAATTCCCCACCCAAGCAACCCTTAACATATTACCCCTAGGATCGTATGATTTGTTGATTGGTATGGACTGGCTAGCCACCTACAAAGCTAAGCTGGACTATTATCATAAAACCTTGAAATGTGTAAGTAAAGAAGGAAGGAGAATAACCCTTCAAGGGATCCAAAAACCTGTCTCGGTGAGACAAATATCAACTCTTCAAATGAGAAAGTATTGCAGAAAAGGATGTCCACTATATGTAATACAGGTGTTGAAAACAATTGAAGGTGACAAACCAAGCCTTGAAGACCACCCAACACTGAGAGAATACAAAGATGTATTTCCAGAAGAGGTACCGGGTTTACCTCCGAGAAAGGACATCGACTTCTCAATAGAAATTTCACCAGGAGCGGTGCCTGAGTCTAGGACACCCTACAGGATGAGCACACTCGAGCTAGTTGAACTTAAATTACAACTGAAAGAAATGATGGACATAGGCTATATCTGGCCTAGCGTGTCTCCATGGGGAGCACTAGTCCTGTTTGTGAAAAATAAATACGGTACCCTCCGACTGTGTATAGATTATAGACAACTCAATAAGGTAACCATAAAGAACAAGTACCCCTTACCCAGGATCGATGACTTGTTCGATCAATTGGGAGGTGCCTCTATATTCTCGAAGATTGACTTGAGATCTGGATACCATCAAGTCTTAATCAAGGGCAAATACATCCACAAAACTGCCTTCATGATGAGATACGGTCACTACGAGTTTGTGGTAGTACCATTCAGATTGACCAATGCCCCTGCCACTTTTATGTGCTTGATGAACAATGTGCTCAGCAAATTCCTAGACAAATTTGTGCTGGTTTTTATTGACGACATATTAATTTACTCCAAGAATAGAGAGGAACATGAGGAACACCTTAGGCTTGTGCTTCAAGTGCTAAGGTAACATCATCTCTATGCCAAATTTAGCAAGTGTGAATTTTTTCAGAAGCAAATACATTACTTGGGCCATGTCCTATCTGAAGAAGGGGTAGCGGTAGACTTTGATAAGATCAGGTCTATCATGGAATGGCCTACCCCGAAGGATGTTTCGGATATCAGATCCTTTATGGGCTTGGCAGGGTACTATAGCATATTTATAAAAGGATTCTCCAAGATTGGGAACCCAATCACTACCCTCCAGAAGAAGGGGACAAAATTCACGTGGACAAAAAAATGTGAAGAAATATTTTAAACCCTGAAACATCTACTGACCCACGCACCCGTACTGAAGATCGATGATTCCGAAGCTAGTTTCCTCGTGTGCACAGATGCCTGTAAGGAAGGGCTCGAAGGAGTCCTTATGCAAGGAGGAAGTGTGGTCTACTATGAATCCCGAAAATTGAATGAACACGAAGTCAACTATGTGACCCATGATCTAGAGTTGGCTGCCATAGTGCATGCCTTGAAAATGTGGAGGCATTACCTCCTGGGAAGAAAATTTGTACTTATGACACACCACTGTGGATTGCGATATCTGTTTGACCAACCAAAGTTCAATGCCATACAAGCTAGGTGGATGGCCCTCCTCAGTGAGTTTGATTTTGAAATCAAACATATTAAGGGAAAGGAAAATAGGGTGGCCGATGCCCTTAGCAGAAGCATGAAAACAATTCACCTGGCACCGGTAAGCACCTACGAGACAGATGTCAAGGAAAGAGTCAGGAATGCACAAGAAACAAACATATTCTTCCAGACCGTGACCTCGTATCTGAAGAAAGAACCCACAGGGATAAAGTATGAAGGCTACCAGATGATAGATGGAGGTCTGCTAACTTACAAAAACAGATTGTACATTCCAGAATGTGACGACTTGAAGAGGTTCATAATGGATGAACTACATAAAAGACCCTATACTGGTCATCCAGGATACCAGAGGATGATCACGGCCACCAGGAAACAATTCTATTGGCCGGGATTGAAGAAAGACATAACTGAGTACTTAGCCAAATGCATAGAATGCCAACAGGTTAAAGAAGAACACCGACACCCAGCAGGATTATTACAACCTCTACCAATCCCAGAATGGAAATGGGAAACCATCTCCATGGATTTCGTCACCGGACTACCAAGCTCGACCAAACAGAATGACACCATCATGGTAGTGGTGGATAAATTGAGCAAGTCCACTCATTTTATCCTCGTCAAGTCAACTTGTAAGGCAATATACATCGCCAACGTGTTCATGAAGGATATCTTCAAACTGCATGGTATGCCGAAAGAGATCGTGTCTGACAGAGACACGAAATTTACTTCCAACTTTTGGAAATCACTGATTGCTGGTTTGGAGACCAAGTTACTATTTAGCACCGCTTACAACAACGGCTACCAAGAATCCCTGAAGACGAGTCCTTTAAAAGTCCTCTATGGTAGGCCATGCAATACTCCAGTCAGTTGGAGTAATATCATAAACAGAGTTACTATTGGACCCGACATGTTGAAAGAAATGGAACAACAAGTGATTTAGATAAAACAAAATCTAAAAGTCGCTCAGAACCGACATAAAAGTTACGCCGACCAAAAGAGAACTCCAAGAGAGTTCAAGGCGGGAGACCACGTATACCTCAGAGTTAGGCCCAGGAAGATTTCCCTGAAGATGGGAGCATGTGCCAAGTTGGCACCTCGATATTGTGGACCCTTTGAAGTTCTAGATAGAGTGGGACTTGTAGCCTATAGGCTAGCACTTCCTCCCACAGTAAAAGCACATAATGTTTTCCATGTTTCATTATTGAAGAAATGTGTACATGATTCTAATCATATAATTGATTGGTCTGTGATCCAGGTGGAACCAGAGGGAGAATTCCTACCAGAACCTCAATGCATACTGGACAGAAAGGAAACCCTACTCAAGAACCGAACCATTGCACAGGTCAAGGTGCAGTGGAAACATTTTGGCCCAGATGAGGCTACTTGGGAAATGGAAGATTCCATGAAACAAGCATATCCTATTTTGTTTACTTCTATACTTACATGTTCTATTGATAGATAGAACATCGAGGACGATGTTCCTTTAAGGGGGAGGGAATTGTAACACCCTGTTTCCCCCAGTCTGTAAAAATAACTATATTGGTCAAGAATTATGACAAACTCCAAGATGTGAATGTGTGATTTGAGGGACCCTGTATAAAAGGGTCAATGAATGTAAATGATGTGTGTATATATATGTTGCATTACTACTGAGAGGGGGATGTGCTGAAAAGGAGACCACGATGGCTGATGAAAGGTGTTGTAAGGCACCTAGAATGGTGGCGTTAACTTCCATCGAAACAATACCTTGTTGGTCTTTACTAGCTCAAAGACCAAAGCTGCTCTCTGGCCCTGGAATAAATTACTCACCAGGATGGTAGGTGGAGAGGCTCCTCATGAGTTAATGAGGGGATGGGGGTGAACCGCCCATCCGTAGAATCCATCAGACTTGACCACTACGGGGGAATTCACGCCACACGCAACCTTGCAGGACAAAGTAAGAAAGGAAGTGTGGGGAGAGGGCATGCAAGGGAATCACGAAAGGAGAACCAGAGGAACTCCGGGAAATACAATGAGTCATGAGCAGAGGAGAAGGAGAGTAACCTTCGTCCTAGACTTCCGACGAGCGGGAAGTAAGAGACTGAGTCTCAGAGCCTCGTGGTCTAGCTCAGGGGTGGCTAGTAGTAAATCCATTTAGAATCGCTGAGCCTACGGTTGGGTGGAAACGAGCACCCCTCTCAGTAGTTGCATTACACCTGGTGTTTTCTGATAAGTATTTATGTCCTGTATTTCAAATTGAATGTTCCTGGAATGCATGCTCATGGTTGTACACTCATGAATGGTTTCTGTATAGAAGCGTTTGCCTGGTGTGTTTGATCGGAAAATATGGATGCATTCTTATACTTGTATGGCCATATTCGGTTCATTTATATATATGTATACATATACATTGAACAAGTTTAGATTCCGAGTCTGTTCTCGAGAGATCTGTCCCATTTACTTGACTCACGCGATGTCTTGGTTGGATTTCCCTAAAGGCACCTCCTTCTAGGAAGGTTCCCTCACTATCCCAGAGCCGGAGTGATTTCCTTGAAAGGACTACCGTTTAAGTAAATATCTAAGCTTACCTCGCCCCTGTCACAAAGTTCATAGCTCGATAAGTTAAGAAGGCCTTTCAGTCATGTCCCCAAGCCTGGTGATAATTACCCAAGGATCCGTTGAAGGATTTTATGGCCTAAGTCTGGAGACCTTGCACCAACAAGAATGGTTCCCTCAGAGTTTGGTCTTTCGGTGTTTTGACATCCGGGATACCTAAGGGAAAGTTCTCTTGTAATTGCTAGTCACGAAATCTTGAAGTTTGAAACCCCAAAAAGGTCTAGCGTGGATAAGTATTGGTGTTTTGGTGTTTTGGCAACCGGGAAACCCAAGGGTCAGTTTCCTTGTACTCACCAGTCTCGAAATCCTGACTTGCAAAACCATGGAATAGTGTAGCATGATTAGAGTCTTGATGTTTCAGTGTTTTGGCACCCGGGATACCTAAGGGTAAGTCCTCTTGTAATCGCTAGTTGCGAAATCCCGAAGTTTGAAACCCCGAAAAGGTCTAGCGTGGATAAGTCTTGGTGTTTCGGTGTTTGGGCAACCGGGAAACCCAAGGGTTAGTTTCCTTGTACTCGCCAGTCCTGAAATCCTGACTTGCAAAACCCCATAATAGTGTAGCGTGATTAGAATCTTGATGTTTCGATGTTTCGGCACCCGGGATACCTAAGGGTAAGTTCTCTTGTAATCGCTAGTCGCGAAATCCCAAAGTATGAGACCTCAAAATGATAATAGCCCAGATGAGATACGGTGTTTCGATGTTTCGACACCTAGGATATCTGAGGGCAAGTCTCTTGTACTCGCCAGTCTCAAAATCCCGACTTGCGAAACCCCGGAATGATAATAGCGTGGCTAGAGTTTGATGTTTCGGTGTTTCGGCACCCTGGAATCCTAAGGGTCAGTTCCTTGTATTTGCCAATTGTGAAATCTTGACTTGCGAAACCCCGAAATGAACTTAGCATTGTCTATATATATATATATATCGACGTTTCAGAGTTCCAGCTCCTGGGAAACTTAGGTGTGAGACTTCTTGTCATCACACATCGTGAAATCCCGACTTGCGAAACCCCAAAACGAGCATAGTGTATATACATGAGCTTTGGAGTTTCGGCTCTCGGGAAACTTAGATGCGAGACCTCTTGTCATTGCACCTTGCGAAATCCCGACTTGCGAAAGCCCGAAGTGAGTTTAGTGGATATATGAGCTTCAGAGTTTCGGCTCCTAAATATCCTAGATGCGAGGCCCTTTGTCCTCGCATATCACGAAATCCTGATGTGAGAAACCTCGAAATGGTATAGTGTGTCTAGAGTTTGGTATTTCGGCATTTCGACACTCGGGAAACCCAAGGGCAAACCCCTTGTCTTCGCATATCGCGAACTGTTGATTCGCGAAACCCTAAAATGAGTCTAGTAGATATATTGGCTTTGGTGTTCCGACATCCGAGAAATCGAAGGGTATGAACCCTCATCTTCATACATCACAAAATCCTGGTACGCAAAGTCCCAACAGGTGAAATCCCAGAGCGGGTTTGGTGTGAATAGGATTTCGGGTTTCAGGGTGTCGAAGGACTCAACTCCTTTGCATTTCGAACTCCCGATTTCCGAAGTCCCAAAATGCAAAAGGTGCCTCTTGACTTAGCCTGGGGTCACAACCGATAGACACGTGGAAGTAAATCCTACACTTGGTGCATGAATTGTACATGATGGATTTTTAAACAAAAGAACCCGTGAATTGGTTGGGTGAAAGTCTCGATTGGAAGACCTAGCCTACACCAGAACCTCGTAAGAATTTGGGAACTTTGTCCCTCTACAATGAAGAAGAAAGAAAAAGGCATAAAATCTTAGCTCTTGTAGTGGGTGTGTGACAGGGTCCTTATCTTGGTCATAGAACAGTACAAGGTCACCTTTAGAGTAAATCCGAGGACGAATGGACCGATCATAATGACACTTGACTTTATGTTTGTGAGCCTCATTGGCCAGGGCCGCATCACGACGCTGCTCATTGAGCCACTCAAGGTATAATAACCGTTCTTCAAGTGGAGAAGTGTCTGGCAATAACTGTACTTCCAACTTTAGGGACAGGATCTGACATTCGATAGGCAAGACTGCTTCCAACCCGTAAACTATTTGAAAAGGTGAGAAACCAGTTGCAGTCTTAATAGACATTTGGTAAGACCATAATGTTGAGTATAACATCAAATGCCAATTTGACTTGGCTGAGTTGATCGTAGCTATAGGATGGTCTTAAGAGATTTATTTACTGCTTCCACCTAGCCATTTTCTTAGGGGTAGTAGGGTGACGAATGTTCTTTCCGCAACCCAAGCTTGGATGTTAACTCGGTCATCATCTGGTTCTGAAAGTGACTGCCATGGTCAGTGACAATATCTCTTGGCACGCTGAACCTTGCTATTATCTGGTTGAATAAAAAGAGAGCCACAGTCTCTCCATCATCTTTAAACGTTGGCATAGCTTCGACCCACTTCATGAAGTAGTCTACGACTATAATGATATAACAGTGCCCCCTTGCTGAAGGAGGGTTTCATGTAGTGTAATCAATCCCCCACTTGGTGAAGGGACCAACTGTGATGATAGGAAACATGGGAGCGGGATGTGCCCTCATCTTCCGAGAGAAGATCTGACACAGGTGACACTTCTTGATTGATTCGATACAATCTTTGATTAGTGTCGGCCAGAAGTAACCTGCTCGTAAAATATTTTGGGTTGTTTCCAACCTAGACAAATGACCGCCACATGCTCCGGTATGGAAATTGTTAAGCACGATAACTTCTTCTTCGTGAGTGAGACACCTATGTAGTATGCAGTCTACACCTCATCGATACAACGTATCGTCGAGTATGAAATAATTCTTGGCCTGATGGCGTATACGATGACGCTCATCATGAGAAGCCGAGGTGGGGCACTTCAAAGTCTGGAGATAGATAAGTATATATCCATACCAAGGATCCGAAGATGTGATCAGAAACATATCTCCTCTGATAGGCGACTCTTCGGGCACAACATCACCTGACTCAACCAAAAGTTACAAAATAATTTCTGCGAAGACCCGTGAATTTTTAGATTTCGCTGAAACGAATTCTAAGTCAAATTCCTAGAGGACAACTATCCATCTACTGATATTTCCGCCTATTACCCGTCATGTTAACATGTATTGAAACAGATTCACAACGACAATGAAGATGGTCTTGCGAAACATAACATAATGACGGAACCGTTGAACAACATGGACTGCTGCCAATGCAAGTTTTTCGATATGAGAATAATTGAGTTCCGGTCCGACTAGGCCTCGACTCAGGTAATAGATCACATATTCTGAGAACAAATCATCTTCCTAAACTAAGACCATGCCGATGGTTGACTCTGCTAAACCTAGTTATAATAAGAAATCCTTGTCATAGTTAGGTGGTCGAAGCAGAGGGGCAGTTGTGAGGGCATGTTTCAACGCTTCGAAAGAGCGTTGAGTGACATCGTCCCAATAAAAATGAACGTCTTTCTTCAGTAAGTGCATAAAGCCCTTTGTGATTTCGAGATAGTTAGTGATGAAACACCTTAGAAAATTTTCCTTGCCCTGTAGACTTTGAAGTTGAAGGATTGTGCGCGAGGGAGGCAACTGAATTATTGCCTCAACCTTGAGAGGATCAACCATGATCCCTGTTGTTGACACTATGAAACCTAACAAACGTCCTGATGTTACGCAAAAGTTTCACTTGTTTGGATTCAAGCGAATCCGGAAGTAGCGACATCGCTCAAAGATAAGTGAGAGGTGTGTGGGATGATCCATTCTATTTGGAGATCGAGATGCTAAATCATCTAAATAGGCCTCGACTATATGCTTGATATCATGGAAAGCAAAAGACATGTCCCACTGAAAGGTTTCTCCAGCATTTTTGATACCAAAGGGCATCTTACGATACGCGAAAGTACCACATGGACAAATGAATTCCATTTTGTGTTGGTCTTTGGGTTTGATTTGTATTTGATTATATCCTGAAAAATCATCCATGAAAGAGAAGGCCTGGCAACCTGCACATTCATCAATTATCTGGTCGATGAATGGTGTGGGAAAATTATCTTTTGGACAAGCCTTGTTTAAATCACGGAAGTCCGTACATACACGAATCGTGCCCTGTTTCTTATTGAACGACACAAGATTTGAAACCCATTGGGTCAAATGGATAGGATAGATAAAATCAGCTTTTAGCAGTTTCTCAACTTCAACCTTAATGGTTGTTGCTTTCCTGGGATTAACTGGATGAAGCTTCTGCCAAACAGGCTTGGCATCTGGATAAGTTGTGATTTCATGTTCGACTATTTTTGGATCGATGCCTGGAATTTCCTCGTAAGACCAGGAAAAAACATCGTGGAATTATTTAAATAGATCTGTGTAGATTTGAATCTCTCCGGGGGAACAATCAGCTCCGATGAAAACATTCTCCACGACACCAGGGGTTCTGGAGATATTGATCGGTAAGGTTTCAACGATAGTTTTCATATTACCCTCGGCATAAACCTCATGTGTAGCTAAGGGATTAATAGGACAAGACCTATCTCTAGTCATAGTCAAGGTGAATTCTCCGGCTTCGATTCTTCTTAACCCTGGGAGGAAGTATGATCTGTGATGGAGATCGTCCCAGAGTTTGTCCAGACTAGTCATTTCTTCAATTACTGCTTCGTCGGAGGGCAAGACTAAGTCTAATGAATCGGTGTCAATGAGAGAACCTTGAGCCCAAATAGGTTCTAGAGTCAGATCTAACTCTTGTGCAGGAGTTGGATCTATGTCAGCCGAAGCTTGCTGGACTAAAGAGTACACTACTTCGACTGCGGACAGGGGCATGGACATGCCCGGGTGCCCTGTCCCTTCCACCATGGCCGATGGGGAAGGAAGTATCCATGGATGAAACTTGGAAAATATCAACCTTATGGTGGTCAGATATGAACTTGACATCACCTTGAGGGGGCGGGTAATCGAAGGTACCCATCAAAAGATGGGCACAAACCAACCCCTATGTTGACTATGCCTTATTGGGGATTATCAATCATCGAGACCGCGGATACCCCCAATGAAGGGTCAATTCTGGAGAAATACAATTGATCAATGGTCACAATCCAATCCTCGTGTGGAAACAACAAGACCCAAAATACTGTAGCAACCACTTCTTGCATGGCGTAAGTCCAACTCCTTCCTAACAAGAGATTGTAGTCAAGGGACAGGTCGAATACTTCTACCTCGACGCACACGGTCTTCCCTCCTAACTCCACAGGGAAAGAGGGAATGATACCATGTGGTCGGAATGAATGATCATCGAAAGCAGTGAGAAGAGTAGGCGATGGAGACAAAACGAGCTGACCAATGGCCTTCCAACATGCTAATGACATAACACATGTCGAGGCACCCTCATCAACCACCATGCGAAAAATATTCCGAGTAAAAGTTTTCGTGGGGTGAGCCACTACTATATGAAATGCTATGTGGTAAGCCAGACGAGGTTTTAATTTGGTTGTATCCAGCATGATTGTACCCAGATTACAAGTCTCGGTAGATCCTAAAGAGGCTAACAAAGCTTTCCTTTGGGAAGGGCAGATTTGGAGGACCTTCAAAGCGGGCATCGCATAAGGGGTTAGAGACAAATCCTCCACCACATAATAGTTCTGGGTGGCCCTTGCGTTTGGGTTGTGAGAATTTTTTTTGAACGCGCCTTTTGGGATGCATGTCATTGTTTCGCCCAAAGTCTTCTCGATATGGAGAGGAAGAGATGGGAGTTTGACTTCTTTGCCCTTCTTAGAAGTTCTTGGTTTACTGTAGTCATGTGCTCTAGTCGATATAAAATAATCACCCTTCATCATATACACATTCGCAGATGCGGGATTGTTTGAAGACAGAGAGGGTCCTTGATTGCCCCCTTCGGTGCTTGTAGAGGCTTGGGTTAGGTTTTGCCCATGTTGAAATGGATTGGTTCACATGGCAGGTTGTTTCTGTGTCACAAACTTTTGGGCCTCTACAAGCCGAGGACATTGGTGGGTCGGGTGGTCTTCCACACATAGGTTGCACGGATACCTTGCCTTCTGTTTCTCAGTGTTTCCCCCACCAACATTATTAGTGGGTTTCTTATCCCCCTTACCCTTCTTTCGTTGTTTTTTCTTTCCTTCAGGCTGCTGGGTGGCCTTTGGATTGGTTGATTGTATTGTGTGTACATCCGACGTTTTAGTAGGGGGAGCATCCAAAACAGTGGTTTGGCTGGCCGTTGTGTGTTGTATAGACAATTGCTGCAATTGCTTCGTCATTTTCTCAGCGGGCTTTGTTTGTGCGGAACCAACAATACCATTGGCATGTGGTTCAACTCTTTGTCTGGTTTTATCAAGTATTGAGCATGGCGCATCTAGCAAGATCTCGTATAATAAACCGGACTGAGAGTAGATTAGCTCAAGCTGTTGAGCTCTCATGATGGCATCTTCTTCGGAAAACACTCCCGATGTTGCGATGTCTTTGGATAACTGTGGGACCAAAGACTTAAGAAACCACTCGAGCAGGAATGTTGGTGGGACTGGCACCTTAATTAAACTCTTCTGACGTCTCCATTCTCGGATGTGATCAGAGATATGGTCCACTTTTTTCTGTGCGAAATTGGCCAACAATTCTGTGCCAGCATCGTATCTCACAGGTAATTGGAAATGGTTTAAGAAAGCCATTGCCAATTCGCCAAAGGAAGAGTATCTTGAGCGGTCAAGATCAATGTACCATTTCATGACACTCCCTATGAGAGTACATTGAAACAATCACAACTGTACAAAGTCGTCTTTCAATGAGTTAGACGAGCACCAAAGATGAAAGGTGGTCACATGATCTCCTGGATCTTCGTTAGGCTTGGCCTCGAACTTTGGTATGTCCGAAGGCAACTTTGTCGACATAGGGGACCAACGTGGATCGTGATAGATAGGGTCATTCAACAACCTTATCAAGTCTAGCAAATGCAAGGTTGCCAGGAAAGGTAGTTTGGGTTGTTGGTGATAACCATGGAAAAAGGGACCTGGAGTTTGACTGGCACCGGGTTGCCAGGAAAAGTTCGACTGCTCACCTGGATTCTGGTAAAAACCATGGCCATGACTAGCGTACGGATTCTTCATATGAGGAGACATCATTGGCTGATTCCTAAAATAGGACGTAGATGGTTGGGCATGCATTACATTCGGAGGAATTTGGGAAGGGTTGCCCCATGTCGATCCCATGGGGATAGGCATAGTACCTTGTCCGGGGTTCCATTGGTTGTGAAAAGAATTGCCCCAGATCGACATTCCTGATGAGGGAACTGATCCCTGCCAAGAATTCCAAGGCCCTGATGCGGAAGAAGTTCCTGGGTTTTCCCCCTATGTATGAATAACACCCTGCATAGGAATAGGTTGTTCATAACCAGGATTGCCCCCAATCGAGAAAGAAGCCGACGAGAAAGCATTGTTACCAAACGCATCGAACAAAGAAAATGATGTTAATCCTACCGACATATTATGAGAAGGTGGTCCTTGACTTCCTACTCCAAATAAACTATGGTGTGTAGGTGGCCCGACAGATTGTTGGTGGGTGCCCCCGAGCGAAGGGGACGAAGGAGGTATATGACCTCCCCCGTAAGGGAAAGCGTTAAAAGGATCTGAAGTGCCCCCCATGTGGCCTTGTAGAGGAGCATTAGAGCTCCTTTCCCCCAAACCTAAAGTCTGTGAAGTGGAGTAGGAAAGTACATGACTTGTACATGAGCTAGGCATCCCATATGAGAACGAAGGGCCTGTCACACTCGTTCTGAAAGGGGCTGTGGCCACCACCATAGATGGGGTTGGAACACTGTTCGAGGTAGAGGCGATCGAGACCATGGTGGCTCAGACCAGTGATGGTGGGTTAGGAGGTGGAAAATCTCCTGTGGTGACAACTGTAGTGGGAATTGAAGAATTCCTAGAAGAAGTGACAACATTTGTTTCCATTGCTACGTGCGATACTGTCTAGCACTCGTAAGGGTGAATTGGTACGATGATGGGTGATGAAAGATCATTGGTTGGAGTTTTGGATGGACCAAGAGCTTTCACTCCAAAGTCTAAAATGGTTGTTTTCTCTGGATGTTGGTCGGGTACAATTTCTTGTGACCTGGTCGCTTCAAAATACCCTTGTTGGTCTAGCTTTCGCCTCAGTGGTGGCGGAGGTGGCTCCAGTGTAACCGGTGATAGGCCCAGAAGCCTTCATGACCGACAAAGCTCGTGATCCTCCACTGTGTGAGAATATCAAAGACACCCTAGGGATTTCTATTTGTTCAAAAAACAACACACACTTAAAGGTCCCTCCAAGATAAAACAAGCAAACACTAAACTAGTTGGAAGAACAGTTACAACAACCAACACTAGAGCAACTTATCAGTGCAAGTGAAACTCAAACATGGAAGCACCCTCTGGGTATACTCTGCAAAGTGTGGCTCGATGTCTATCCTAGGTACCACGGTATACCCCCACAGTCACCTGTGTATGTCTCTAAAATGATCGACAACTAGGTTTCCAGCGCGTGAACAGTCACCAGGCAGGTACAGTCAAAAGTCGGGTAGACCACAATGAGCAGGGTATCGAGCCCTAAACCTGTCAAGGGTATCAAAGGAAAGTGGTCTGGAAGACAACTGAGAACCTTGAATGGATTCGAGACCCATGAAGCTCCATGGAAAATGAAATCGTCGGAATCCCAAGACAAGCCCTCTATATGTGTTCTCCACTACGATTGGTCCAGCTTTGGAAGGGTTATCTCCGCTACCTTTCCGCATGAGACCTCATGTTTAGCCCCTGTGTTAGAGGGGGGTCTTGGATAACTTTCACGATACTGGACTTTGACACTCCCTAACTTAGACTCCAATGTTTGATTTAATGGCCTTGAAGAGTTTCCTCTCCAACCTAATTCAAGGCCCTAACCCTAAACTAGTTGGTTGACCCTACAAACATAAAAAGTCTAATGAATTTTAGATTTAGTGTTAATTTTTATGTCTTGTCTTAAGTCAAAGGTTATGAAAGTGAAACTAGTGATGTTTGAAATACGAAATAAAAATAAACAGAAAGCTGGAAACAAAATCTTAAACAACTTTTCAAACTTAAAATTTTTCTAAGATCTTTGAACAACAAACTCAAAGTAGGATTTCACTCGACTATGAGCTACTTATGATCTAAGTAAACCATCAAGAACTTATGAAAGAAAAGACTTTTCCCTGGTTATTAATGCAAAACAACACTATTTAACCAAACAAATAAATAAAAGTTTTTTTATTTTATTTGAATGCTCACAAAGCAAAAAGGAAAAATTAAAACAAGTAAACACCAAGAAAACCTCTGGCCTAAGAACAGATCGCAAAGAGTCACTTTAAAAACCACACACAAGCAAATTAAAATTAGACTCTCACACTTGTCTAAAAACCCTATAAAAGAAAATTTTGAGAAAAACTTCTTAATGAAAAAGAAAGCTATGGCTGTGATCAAACCTAAGTTACTAACCGCTATGACAGAGACCCAAAAACCTGAGAGGTATAAATCTTGTCAAAGGAAAGGATGACTGCCTCACCTTCAAAAAAAACTTTCTTCACAAGCACATTGCTGACAGTTCAACAGAAAGTGTGTGCACGCGAGATGTGTAAAGTTAGAGTGCGTGTACAGGCATGCTGGCCTTATACAGGCCGCGTGTATCTCTGAAACTCTGAGACAAATGAAAGGCCAAGAAATCCAGCCCAGGAAGAGACTACTGGTACTGAGAATCATGATCTCTTGAAGACTCAGACACTTACTTTAACAGAAAAAAGAAAACAATTCAAGGAAAACTTCATAGAACAAACCAATCTGAGGTGAAACCTAAGCTATAGACTGCAAACAACAAAGACTAGAAAGAGTTCCAGAAAACCCCTGAACATGACTATTTCTGACAGGGGAGAGGATGACTGCCTCTCTAAAAGAATTTTTCTGGAATCATACATGCGACTGACACTTCCTCAGCTAGCGTATACACGTGGGCTGTGAGAAGGTAGGGCACAGGTACATGCGTGCAAACCTTATACAGGCTGTGTGTACCTCTGTGGGTCTCGGGAAAAAAAAATGCAGTCAAACAAAGAAACATAGATAACTGGTATGGAAGACCAGAATCTCTGTTAGCTTAGACTTTTACAGAAACTTTAAAAACAAGGAATGAATCCAATTTTTAAAAATACTCAAAAAATATTCCCAGAAACCCTAGAGTTCCCTAGTATGGTTGCCAATTCTATTATGGGTAGGAAATCCCTCCTATGGAATAGCACTAAGGGTTTTATCATGCATGCAAAAATGACCTAAAGATTCTTACTTTTTACCATCATCCCATGCCTAGACCCCCATTACTCATATGAAAATACAAGGCTCAAGAGATTAAGTTGACGTACCTTATTATTCGTGTTTGATGTCGATCCCTTTTCGCTCCTCTGTAGCTGATCTAACGATAGTTGTCACTCCTCCTCCTGAGCTTTGAATTTCTTCCTCGACTTGGAAGATTTCGACGCTTCGAAGGTCTCGACCTTCTATCTACCTCCTGCAAGCCCTGTGACTTTAGGTCTCGATGCCCGCTTTCCCTCCTGAGTTTTGTCAATGAAACTCGACTTCGGCTCTGTGCACACTTGTGCTCTGTGTGCATATTTGCACTACTTCTCCTTGTCTTTCAACTTTCTCAGTATCTAAGGGACTCGACCCTTCTGCATCTTCCAAAATACTTTCTGATGCCCTCCTGACACATTCTGCACTCGATCTCTTGAGCTTTTGAACTTGAAACAAGTTCTCTCTGTGTGCACTCCTTGTTCTTGGATGAGCCCTCAGATGGATTCATACTTTCAACACTTCGTCTAAGTGTTTGCCTGGTGCGCTCGTCGCACATATATTCCTCAAGAGTGTTCAACAACTCTATTTCTCCCTGGGCTTCAACTGTTCAGATCTCAAATGTCTCTGTCCCTTTCGCTCCTTGAAGGGATATATTTTCCCTCTTAGCAACTTCTGCTAAAGAAATCCTTCTTGATCTAACAGAGTGTTCAATAACTCTGTGAGTGTCCTCTCCTTGACACTTCTCTTCTTTCTGAAATTGAAACAGATTTCACCCTTGTGCACTCCTTGCACTCGCTCGATGCCTTCCTAGCAGATCTCTACAGAACCTTTAGTAGTTTTGTTCTGTGCTTCCTCTGCACAATATTTCCTCTAGAGTGTTCAGTAACTCTAAGTCTTATTGAGTCTGTGAATTCTTATGGTGTTCCCTCCTGGCATATTCCTCCCTAAACTCGATTCGAGATTCAGATACACACTCCTTGCGTTGGCTCCAGAATTCCCAACGTTCTTTTGTGCACTCCTTGCACCGCCTAAATAACCCAAAAGACATTCCAACAAACTCATAGATAGAGAATTCTATCTATCCCTGTAGAAAAAATCTAACATGCATATACAACATTCATTCATGAACACACAAATGGAATTCAAATGCACAAACACACACAGACAAATCACGGGCATGAAAACTGCTTTATATTAATCTCAAAATGCATGTACAATGTGTTTACAAAAATTGGACTGCTACCGAGTCTCAACTCTCTCTCCTCCTAACAGTTTCGACTATCCTTTATATCATATCTTCAACCTTCTACACCCACATTTGGGCATCCAATAATCCTACTTCTACTAGAAGGTTCCTCTAGGGTTCCCTCCTACTATTTGTCTACTCCCCAAAACATAAACCTAACTTCTACCTAATTTATGTTACATTCAAGAGCAGGAGTGGAAACTCCCACTCACGCGTGATCAATCAGGCATGCTCCCAAAAGATTCCCCGACGCTGAGTTCAAGCATGCTTCAAAATATTCGTTGTAACTGCCAGTGTTGAGATTCCGAAAGGGTTCCCAGGTGCTGAGTTGTCCTGCTTTGCATGCTCGCTAACAATGATCCTACCTCATACTCCTTGGTTGGGAAAATCATGAGCTCCTGCTCATGGTTCCCTCTGCTCTGTTGTTGAGATCCTCCAGGGTCCCATACTTTTTATTGGAGTTGTTCACATGCTCCTTTTCCTTGCTACTTGTTTTGCTGCTATTGTTGTTTCTTCTCTGCTTCTATGGAAGGTCCTTCTCTGGTCAGCCTCCTCCTACTGGCAGTTTCTTGTGCTGACCCCAACATCAGCCTTCTGATTTCTTCGATCACCTCGTCCAACTACTCAACAAGCTGGTCCTTGTTTTGTAGACTGCTCCGCTGCACTTCCTCCTTGTCAATGGGTAGATCAGCCTGATCTCCCTTGATGTCTTCATCTCCTGTGGCCTTAGCTTGCCACCTTGCTGTAGACTCCAGTTCCGCAGTCTCATTACTGAGCTGCTGCTCAACTTCTTCCTCTGATAGATTGGTTTCTTTCATCTCCTCTTGTGTTGGTTCAACCCCAACTTCTTCCAGCTTCTCCCCAGGCTAGTATGCTCCTCCACCTATCTCCAACTTGATCCATTGGATGTGATGACTTTGCGCTATCACCCTTCTCTCTAGGGATTTAAACTCTTCACACAGATCAACAAAGTCCATGCCGTCTACTTCCTCCTCTTCTGTAGGCTTCAATGCTACAGTCATCTCCTGTTCAACTTCTTGGCTGGAAATTTCAGGCAATTCTACTGAATTCTCTTCTCCTTCTGCTGGGGAAAATGCCAGTGTTTTCTCCTTCTCTTCTTCCTCTATGACATTCAATGTTGGTTGTCCTTCTTCTGCTATAGCATCTGCAACACATTCTTTGGCCTGAACTGGGATGCTTGGTAGGAATATCTCAATTCCCCCAATGATCAGAATACTCCTCTGACCCTCCTATGTCAACATTCCTTACTGATCTAAACTAACCTCTGAGTTCATGAGACTATCATATAGTCTCATCTCCTCTCCCTTGCCCACCTAGCGATATGGGATTCCTCCTCTACCTCCCTGACAGTCTATGAGATCCAATGATCCCTCTTCATTGCCCACCTGGAAACTTGAACTTCCATCATTGCCCTCCTGGAAGTCTATGAGGTCATCCATTGATCTACTTCCATTGCCCACCTGGAAAATTGAAAGTTCACTTCTGCCTTCTTGGCAGTTTATGAGATCTCCTGATCCCATCTCATGGTCCACCTGGCAATATGAATTTCCATTGCTATCCTCCTGACAATCGAAGGGATCCTCACTTGATCTCATATCATTTCCCACCTAGCAATTTGGAAATTCATCTCTGCCCTCCTAGAATTTTATGAGACCTGTAACTGATCTCCCTTCCTCGTCACTGAGGGTTTCTCCGACTTCTATCTCACAAATAAAAACTAGGTCTTCCTTTGTGTCACTGAGGTTTTCAGAATGCCTGAGCAATTTCCTCCACTCTTGTTGTTGTTTTCTGGCCAACAACTTTTGAACATGCCATTTTACCTTACTGTTCAGAGGCCATTCGTACCTCCAGCATACCTTTGTTTCCTGCTACATCTTTAATGTCAATTGTTCCATTCTTTCTCTTATCTCAATGAGCTCCTCATCCATTTCTGCTTTACTTTTCTTCTGGTGGGCTCCTTTTCAACCATGCTCATGGCCTTCAGTAGCCATATTTTCTCTCTTCAACCCTCCTATCTATATACCATTCGCTGCACACCTTGCAACCATATTTACAGAGCATCAATACTCTGTCTTCCTTCACCTGTTGTCCACAAGTGAACTTCAAATTATGATACCATTTGATGTCATTAGATTGTCTCTTTTCACCTTCTCACCTCTGCCTACAATCTGCATACATAATTCAACTCTTGATACTACTTGATGTAGTCAGACTGTCTCCTCCATCTCCTTCGCCTAAAATCCATAGACAGAATCAACTCTGATACCTCTCAATGGTATGAGACTATCTCCCTTTTTTCCTCTTCGCCTAAAATCTACAAACGAAAATCATCTCTAATACCACTTGATGATATCAGACTATATCCTTTCACTGTCCTTCTTTTTTCTACGGTCTGCAAACAAAAAATAAGCTTTGATACCACTTGATGCAGACCCCCCTTCTCTTCTAAGGGTTTCGCGACCTCCCGGTCTAGGATTGATAAAGAAACTGAGTCTGATTGACTCTTAGGTCCCTCAAGAACCTCAAATCCACTTAACATACCATCTTTCCCTTAAAGCGCAGGTTATATGGAACCCACAGATTTCTTCTTAATGCCTTTTAAAACCTTCGTGTAAATAGGTTCTAGCTCTCCTGGTTAATCCCCTCTCTTTACGTGACCACGGCTGTGACCAATCGCCTAATAGAAAGGCACGTTATGACCTCCAAAATCCTGACAGGAGCCTAGCGCGTGCTAGCTCCTATCTTATCCTCCATCCATATGACCCCTCGCTATGAATTGGGGCCAAGCCTTCCGAACACTTCATGATTTTGTGTTTTGCGAATTACTCTTGCTCATCCTTCCGAAACCCAAACTTGTGAGTTTCGCTCGCCAGATCAACGGTTCACAATCCCCACGATACAATAGTCCTGAATTCCATTTCATATATCAAGAATTTGTGTTTCGTGAAGTTGGAGGATCGCTCACCTCCCTTCTCTCGATATCCAAACTCTCGATATCTCCTTCCCTCGAAATGAATCAATGGTCCAGATCTTTCCTCGATCAGACGGTTCAGATAAAATCATGAACTCAGATTTCGCGAGTTCCCAGAACTCCTACCTCTGATTTCTCGAGTTGCAAACTCCCGATATCTCCCTAGAAAATCAATGGTCCACGCTCTCTCTTCGATCAATGGTTGTGATCCTTTCGTGAGTTCGTACTTTGCGAATCCTCACGACTCTTCCCTTTGACCTTTCCACTCTGTGAGTCAGCCAAATGATGATCTCTTGCCACGTGTCCTTTCTCGATGGACAGTTCTGATGATTTCATAATTTCTCTTGTGCACCTTCCTTTCTTTGATTCTCGATTTCCTAAGAATTCACCCAAGTCAGATCTATGGTCCTCGACCCTCCGTGATCCGATGAATCAGATTGACTCACGAGTTCTTGTAACTCTACCCTTTGAATTCCTTGAGTCGTGAGTCATCGAAACATTGATATGCTACCACCTGTCCTTTGACGATGGACGGTCCCGATGATTTCAGAAATTCTGGACTTCGCAAAGTCCACTCTCCCACCTGCCTTCAAATGGTTAAGGTGTGTGCACCTTACCTCTAGATCAATGACTATTGATCCATGCAATTAGATCCAACGGATTAGATCTGATCTTCTCCTGCACTCACTTCTCCTGTCTAGATGTAGTTTCGACAGTCCAGATCGCTCCTCTGCAGCTTATCTAACGATAAATGTCGCTCCTCCTCCTGAGCTTTGACTTTCTTCCCCGACTTGGAATATTTCGACACTTCGAAGGTCTTAGCCTTCGATCTACCTCCTGTGATCCCTGTGACTTTGGGTCTCGACGTCCGCTTTCCCTCATGAGCTTTGTTAATGAAAATCGACCTCAGCCCTATGCACACTTGCGTTTTGTGTGCAACTTCACACTACTCCTCCTGGGATTAAAACTTGCTCAGTCTCTAAGGGACTCAGCCCTTTTGCATCTTCCAAAATACTTTCTAGCTCCCTCCTGGCACATTCTACGCTCAACCTCCTGAGCTTTTGAACTTGAAACAAGTTCTCTCTGTGCACGCTCCTTGCGCTTGGCTGAGCCCTCAGATGGCTTAATACTTTCAACACTTCGTCTAAGTTTTGTCCTAGTGCGCTCCTCGCATAGGTCTTCCTACGGAGTGTTCAACAACTCTATTTCTCCCTGAGCTTCAACTGTTCGGATCTCAAAGGTCTTTGTTCCTTTTACTCCTTGAAGGGGTATATTTTCCCTCTTGGCAACTTCTACTCAAGCACTCCTTGTTGAGCTAACATAGTGTCCAGTAACTCTATGAGTGTCCTCTCCTTGACACTTCTCTTCTTTCTGAACTCTAAACAGATTTCACCCTTGTGCACTCCTTGCACTCGCTCAATGCCTTCTTGGCAGATCTCTACATAACCTTTAGTAGTTTTGTTCTATGCTTTCTCTGCACAATCTTTCCTCTAGAGTGTTAAGTAATTCTGAGGCTTCTTGAGTCTATGAATTCTTTTGGTGTGCCCTCCTGGCACATTCCTCCCTGAACTCAATTCGAGATTTAGATACACACTCCTTGCGTTGGCTCCAAAACTCCCAACATTCTATTGTGCACTCCTTGCAACGCCTAAAGAACCTATTGGGAACTTTAATTGTCTAAATAAATAGATAATTAAGGTGTTCAATATAAATTGTCAAACCCAGGGAAGTTTTATTATTGTAAGATAATTGTGCATAGTCTATGCTAGATTATGAAAGCAACACTAATCAAATTGCAGTAAGGTAAACTAAAAGAAACAAAATTGAAAAGATGAACACTAACACAAATTGCTGACACAACTGGAGTTCTAATCTACTGTTGCAGAATTGAAATCACACTTGCATAATTGAAATCTAATTTGATGAGTGTATAAGAATCCTGGATTATCTAATCTATTCTAATTTTCTATATTACTCTTGCAAAAAGAAGTTTTGTGCCAATTGCTGAAAGGAAGCCTACTTAATTGCAGAAAAGGAAGTTCAAACTTCTATTTATTTTTTCTTGAAAACAAAGGTTTAATCTAATGCAGAAGATGAATTAACTCTCAAATCAATTCTCCAGTAGTATTCAACAATTGTTTCAAACTCTCATGAGACACACTGATGCGCATTTAACAGAAAAGGACTAAACTGTAACAACAAATGGATTCTAGAAATGCTAAACAGATAAATCACACAAATCAAAGAAGTGAATCTAAAAATTGAAATAGAGGGGAGTCTGTGAGGAAGGTGGGCCCTTTCCTTCTCAATGAATCCACTCAAAAAGATTATAGTAGGTTAAAGAAACTCAATTCACTTTCTTATTAACTCGCAAAAAAAATGTCCAGGTACAATATGCTTCACTTCACTCTCTGTTCACAACTAATCTTCGGTACCAATGATTACAAAAGTTCTGCTATTTAAAGACATAGTCATTCAATTGAAACAGACTCAGAACAACCTTGAGAATCAGATATTCTCAAGTTGTTCATATGATATAAACAATCTGTCATCTTCACAAAATCTGGAAAAAGAATCTTGATTACCGACGTGAGCCAAAACACATAACAAACTTGAGGATCGATCTTCAGGATTCATATTTGAATGATATACCAGCTTCCAGGATCGATGGGCATCTGTTGCAAACAACCTCCAGGAAAAGTGTGCAGTTGCTGCAGTCATGTAATAGCATGCATAACTAGCGCACAATTGTAACAACTGGTGTAACAACAACGATCTTTCTTTAAGATTTGGTTGTTCTACACATTTTGATCATTAGTTGAACATTCATGGGTAAAATATAAGAAACACTACCAATCAAACATGTTAAGTGAATAATAATATAAAATAAAGATCAATGATTCATATCTTGGGAAAAAGGGTCTTAGCAACCATTATAGTAGGCATTTAGCATAGAAATGATAAGGTTGAATGAGCAAAAGATATAGTGAAAAAGGGACATTTTTGGGTCCTAACATTCCCCCCAACTGAAGACATTGCATTTCCTCATGCAAAACACATTCACGCCTTACTCTGAATCTGAGTCAGGGAAGTGACTCCTCCAATTCAAACTGCAAAGAAAATTGCTAAGTACCGGTATGGGAAAAACCTTTGTACCCCCAACATATGGTGTTTCAAAAATTTGCCTTTGTTGCTTTATCTTCAAGAACAAGATCAGTTTGAGTGTGGAACAGAGGTTCTTGGGTAAAAGTTGCTGGTAAACCAACAACTATTCTATTACGTTGAGATTTCCTCTGCCTTACTAGTTTTTATGGAGCAATAAGGTCATATTATGTCTTGACTGAGAGATTGGTCAGTTCTTTAGCATGACCATTGACTGGTACTTTCACTATTTTATACCCTGCCTAAAAGTAAATATTACCACATTCATAGCACATGTGCTCTCTATTTTGGTCCATAACATCATTTGTCAGTGCTAATATGTCCAAGGCTATCCCCTCTGGGTTTTTATGTTGAGCAAACTGCAATTCCTTCTTTAGGGAATCCAACTCTGTTTTAAGGCTTTCATTTTCCTTCATTAGTTCATAAATCCTGGAATTTTTTGTATCCTTTATCTTCTTCTTAATTTGAGAAAAAAAATGAGCAAGTGGCACATCCTCACTATGTTGTGTAACTGGTTCTTTTGTAACAACTACTTCTGGCATGAATGGTTCCTGTGGAACAGTCTCTTTTTGGGCAACTAGCTCTTGTGTAACAACTAGTTCTGGCATGACTGGTTCTTGTGGGATAGTCGCTTCCTGGGTAGTTAGTTCTTGTGTAACAAATAAGTGCTAGGAAGAGGCTAGTTCTTGTGTCACAGTCATGTTGTTGGAAGGGACTTGTTCTTGTGTAACAACCACTTCTTTGTCAACGAAGGATAATGGACAAAGAATGGGTAATGTTTGTTCTATATTCTTCCATCCGACTGCTGCTTCAGTGGACCTTGCTGACCTAGTTCTCGTCCTAGGTAATGTAGAGACAAAAACATGGGATTTCCTTTTCTTTTCTTTAGGAGAAGGAGGACGCTCTTCAACAACCAGGAAAGGATAAGGATGATGTTCTTCAACAACCACATAAGAATAAGGTGTTGGGATGCTGGGGTTTGATATAATCTGTACATCATCACTCGTCGAGTGACACATAGAATCATCAAGTGGAGCTGATGATTATGCTATAATTTGTGTACATTCGACTTGCAATGAGAAAATGGTTTCTTGAAATTCCTTGCACAAGGTAAAACCCAGAATACATACCTCCATAAAATATGGTAGGGTCTGAGTATCAAAAAAATCAGGACACTCTATGGTAGCATCTGGTGCAACTCTGTCGATGCCTCTCTAATATTTTCTTCTAGGTTGACGTTTTCTTTTCTGAGACGCTTCAGTGGCAGCGACAATAGGGGCTTGAATGGATGTAGCAACAATAGGAGGGTCATTAGTTTCTTCTGGTGCAACTCTGTCGATGTCTCTCTGAGATTTGCCTCTGGTTTGACATTTTATTTTCTGAGACGATTCACTGGCAATGACAATAGGGGCTTCAATGGTTGTTGCATCAATAGGAGGGTTTTGAGTTGTTGCTAGTTCAACAGGAGATGAAGTCGATGTTCTAACTATTACAACGTGGGTTGTAGCTGCTATTGTAGGAGACCTCGTTGACCTAGTTCTCTTCCTAGGAAATGCAAAGACAGAAGCATGGAGTTTACCTTTCTGAGCTTTCGGAGTAGGAGGGAGTTCTTCAACAACAACTATTGCAGCCGAGGGATGAGGCTCATGATTTGGTCCAATGATGGGATTTTTAACTGTTGGCTCGATCACAACTGCAGGCATAGGGTTTATCTGTTCGGGTTCAATGCTATCAATTATTTTCAGAGTGGTGTTAGAGTTGCTTTTGGTTTTGCGTTGGCCTCTTGGAGTTGACTTACGGGTAGTTACAGTGGGGTTTTTAACTGCTGGTGCAGCTGAGGGCTCAGAAATTGGATGCTCGGGGTCAGTCATAACAACAGGCATAGGATTTGGATGTTCTGCTACTTCAGGTAATGGGACATTAGGAATTCCCATTCCTTTACGAATCAACAACCCTATCAGTCTGTGATTGGAAAGACAATTCTTGGGATTTTTTGATTTCTTGACAAAGTGAGCCATATTATGCAAGGAATGAAGAAGTTAATAAGGGATGTTTATTAGCTTCTGATGTCTTAAATGTGACAGTAGTATAAAATCAAAGAAATAAACTACTTGATATCTTCCTTCGCATGTAATGTACCTTTTTACAAATTCTGATAGTTTCCCCCATGGTTATGGTAAGGAACTTACATCTGCACCTCAACCCTTGGTCCGAACTTGCTCATTGTCCACGAGAAAACCCTTCTGTGTGTCAGGAAGATGTGCTTTTCTGTTAAACCATCTTTCTCCTGTTGTCGACAACCCTGTCACAGTAGCCATGCTTTCTTCTATCACTGGAATCCTCACCCCGTGCACCATTGAATACCCTTCTGTGAGATTCTAACTGAACTCCAATACCTCTGCTTCATTAAACCCCTGCAGCTTCTTAAAATAAGAAATCCATCCAGCCTGCAGAAATATTTGGTAAACATCTGGATGTAGCAGCAATGCATCCAGATTTTCCGGTTCATACCCCACAGCTGATCCTCCCATGACGTCACTTTAGAGTGTAACAATCACTTAGGAGGAGAAACTGACACCTAAACCAGAGACAGAGCAAGGTCAAATGTGGATTTCATAAAGAACACAATGTCTCAGTGAAATAGGCGTGGTCGAAATGTGGCAGAGGTGAATATAAAAAGGGATTTTACTATTAGGTTGGCGTAGATTTTCTTTCCCCCCAACTGATATGATTGGCTCTTTGTTTAACGAAATTAGGACAACCGATAGGTAAGCATTAAAGCTTTCTTCCATATCTACATCACTTTGACACATAGGATTAGTAACGTACCTCATAACTTACCGCATGAACCGATCTGTCGAAGTAACTGCACTATCCAACTTCCATTTGATCCGCATGGAATAGCTTTAATGATGAGAGATGGCTCTAGAATGTGGGAAATGATGATATGACAAGTGGAGCAGAGGTGGAGTCCTTTCTTTGGTTAACCAGCTAGAAAGATGCTGATGTGGAGTCAAGTAATGATGAAGTGGCCTTTTCTGACAGAGAGAGTGGAAAAGATAACAGCGGAAGTGAAAAAACATGAGTGTTTCAACATGGAAAAGTAGAAAAAATGTGAAAGAAAAATGGGTTAAGCGGCATGTAAAATAGCGAAAAGGAATACAATGGTAGGTGTATCAGCATGTAAATCGACCAAATTGTCGGGAAAAAGGTGTAACGGTCGAGAAAATGGTGTAGCAACATGTAAAGTGAAACGACAAAATAGTTGGGAAAATGGTGTAACAACATGTAAAGTGACCATGGTGTAACAACATGGAAAGAGGTGTAACAACATGTAACTCGGTCGAACACAGAATCCCTTAGTTTTTAGGAAGTTTTTAAAACTTCAAAAACCAATCCTTTGTCTTCTTTTGCTGTAATCTAACATGTTGTTCATCGATCTATCTTCACACAAGTAACTGCCTGATACCCTTTGGCTGAATTTATTAGAAAAACATAAAAAAATTTAAGCAAAAAAAATAAAATTCAAATGTGCAGAGTTTATTTATATACAAGGTTTTATTGAAAAGAGAAAAATTTCTAAGGTTCATAAAGGGAAGGAGCAAGCTCCTTTCCCTTGAAAAAGTGATAATCTATATCAGCTGTACATCTGGATTTAAATTCAGCTTTGGAAAGTGGACACTAATACAGGCGCAGGCGATGACCATTTGCAAGTAAATGTGTATTGATTCCATCAATAGTGATTAACCTGACTGTCCCATTGGGAAAAGCAATGTCTACCTCGTAAGGTCCCAACCATCTTGTACACAACTTACCCTGAAATTATTTAAAGCGCAAATCATACAATAGAGCCCAATCTCCTTTTTTGAATAATTTCTTCTTGATGACTCGATCATGCCACTTGGTTCTTTGCTGTTGAATCACTGTGGTTTGATGAATAGTGTCAAAATGCTTTTCATCCAGTTCATTTAGCTATTGTAGTCTGGCCTTATGTGCCATAGTCAAGTTTAGATTGACTGTTGATGTAGTTCTTAAGGTCTTGATCTCGAATTCAATGGGAAAAATAGGGCTCTTCCCATATACCAGTTCATAAGGAGAAAAACCAATTGTGTTCCTCCAAGTGGTTCGATAAGCCCATAGGGCTTCATGCAATCTGTCAGACCAATCCCTATGATGTTCCCTCATTGTCTTAGTAAGAATATATTCTATGACTTTGTTTGTACTTTCCACCTGCCCATTACCTTGGGGATGGTATGGAGAAGCTATTCTATGCAAAACATGATATTTACTTAGTAGGGCTTCAAACTTATGTGATGTGAAAGGTGGTCCCCTATCAGTTACTAATTCTCTGGGAACTCCAAACCTAACAAAGATATCTTCAAATAAAAATGCTAAGACAACTTATTCTGAGTCCCAGATGAGTGCTTTTGCCTCTACCCACTTGGTCATGTAGTATGTGCAGACCAATATATAGATTTTATGATTAGAAGGTGGGTTAATGGGCCCTACAAAATCCATGGCCCATCTCTCAAAAGGCTCTAAAACCACTTGAGGCTAGAGAGGCATCTCATCCCTATGATTTGGCTGAACCATTCGCTGACAACTGTCACAAGCTTGGACATACTTCCTTGCATCTTGAAATATTGTGGGCCAAAAATAATCCATCCTCAAAATTTTATGCCCAGTACTTTTATCATCAAAATCACCCCCACAAGGGCCATCATGGAAATCTTTAATAAGATCATAAACTTCATCATCTCTCACACATCTCCTAATTTTTTGATCCAGACATGTATAGAAAAGGTATCCCCCTATCCAACTATACATAGCACTCTTCTGAATAATCTTCCTTCTTTCTTGGGGAGATAGATGTGGAGGTACCTTCCCTACAACCAAATAATTAGCAATGTCTATATACCAAGGTGAGTGAGTAGATACTTCAAACAAATGTTCATCTGGAAAGGAATCATCTACAGGTAAATTATCATCATTTATATTCAATCTTGAGAGAAAATCAACAACCACATTTTCTTTTCATGGTCTATCCACTATAGTGATGTCAAATTATTGTAGTAGTAACAACCATCTTGTTACTCATGCATTAGTAATAGGTTTATTCATTCAATATTTAATTGTTGAATGATCAGTATGAATAAAAGTAGAATAACCAGTGAGATAATGCCTGAATTTATTGATAGCATAAACTATTGCCAATAATTCTCTTTCTATAACTGTATAATTTAAATCAACATGAGCCAAGTTCTTGTTGATATAGTAGATAGAATAGGGATCTTTGTCCTCTTGTTGCCTTAACACTACACCAATAGCAGTATCTGAGGCATCTGAAGAAATGTGAAATGGTAGAGCCCAATTGGGCCCTCTCAAAATGGGAGTTGTGGACAATTTCTGTTTTAGATCTGCAAAAGAAAATTCGCATTTGTCAGTCCAAATGAAGTCAACATCTTTTGTTATTAGAAAAAATAAGGGAGAGGCAAGCTTAGATTTTTTTTAATGAATCTCCTGTAATATCTAGCATGTCCTAAAAAACTTCTTACCTCTTTCGGAGTTGATGGAGTTGGAATGTCCAAAATTACCTGGATTTTGGTTGGGTCTACCTGAATTCCTGCAGAAGAAATGAAGTGTCCCAGTACCACACCTTCACTCATCATCATATGACACTTTTCTGTACTTAGAGAAAGATGATACTGTATGCATATTTTGAGTACTTTTTCCAAATTAGCTAAAGCTTCATCGAAATCAACACCATAAGGTGTAAAGTCATCCATGAATATTTCCATACAGTCATTCACCATATCAGAGAAAATACCAATTACAACTCTTTGGAAAGTGGTTGGTGCATTACACAAGCCAAATGGGAGAACCTTATAGGAAAATGTACCCCAAGGGATGGTAAAGGTGGTCTTATCTTGGTCTTGTGGAGCAATGGTTATCTAGTTATAGCCACTAAATCCATCTAGGAAAGAGAAATTTTTTTCCCAGATAGGTTGTCTAGAACCCGATCAATAAAAGTTAGAGGGAAATGATCCTTCTGCGTGGCCTTATTCAGGGCTCTATAGTCCACACACACTCTCCATTTACCATTATTTTTAGGCACAATAACCAGCGGTGAGACCCACTCACTGTCTGATATAGGGTAGCTGAATCTGACATTTAGAAGTTTCTGTAGTTCTTCCTTAACAATCTCCTTAATATTAGGGTTCATCCTCCTTTGGGGTTGGCAAATGGGTCGACATTCTTCCTTAATGTAAATATGGTGGGTGCATAGTTTAGAGGAAATTCCTTTCATATCCATGTAATCCCAAGCAAATGCTTCTTTATGTTCAATCAATAACTTCATCAAACGACAAGTTTTAACAAAAGATAAATCAGGATTGATGTTCAAGGTTTTTCCAGGTTTTATTTCTATAACGATGCTCTTAGAACTGACTTTAGGAAATAATTCAGCTGTTTCAGTAACTACTATTATAGCTGAATTAACTTGATTTACAATAGTTTCAGAGAACATCTCTGGGATCTCTCCTTCGTGGGCCGTAGGGTCAAAGATTCTACTCAATTGGTGGTACGTGTTTTGTGTAACAATAGAGGGGTCATAGATAAAGAAATTGATTAACTCCTCCTCTATCTCATCTTTGAAACTCAGGGATTTTCCTATGGTTAGGACAGGCATAGCATTTTCATCGTCAATGTCCATCCATAAATATTTTTTGGGTTCCACACTGGGTGTAGCATGAGGATAAAGGGTAAGTTTCTTGGTATCATAACCATCAGAGATGGTCATTGAACCAGATCTACAACTGATGAAAGAATCAGTTGTAGCTAGCCATGGTCTTCCTAGAATTAGAGGGTGGCCCCCCAAACGTGTTTTAGGTTGCAATACAACAAAATCAACAGGATACTCCCATGAATCAATTGAAATAACTAAAACATCGATTACTCCTTCTAGTTTTATAGTAGAGCAATCAGATAATTCTAAAAAAGTAGGAGTAGGTCGGACTTTCATTCTGAGTTGCAACAATTGTGTCATCTCTATTGGCATAATGTTAATTGTTTCCCCTAAATCAACTTACACCTTGGGAATAAATGTCTATCCAATTTTGACATTGACTGTAGGGTTTCTTGGGTCACCATATTTAATAGGTGGGGTTTTTCCTAACATCAGTTCAGATAATTCTCCCACTACGTGTACTGTGAGGGGGTCCCTAGGTTTCCTTCCAGGCTTTTTGATACATAGGTCTCTCATAGTCTTCTCATAAATAGGGAAATCCCTAATCACTCGCAATAATGGAATGTTAACATGTAGATTTTGCAATTCTCCTAAGAGATTGAAGGATGGTAATTCCACAGTTTTGGTAATTGCTAATCTTTCATGGAATGGGGGTTCTTCTAATTCTACGATAGGTTCGTCAATTTCTTATGTATCAGCAGATGGTTTTTCCCCCGATTCCTTGTCTGATTTTGAAGATGGAGCATCTTCAATTATTGGCTCGACTATTCTCCCTGATCGTAATTTTATCTCATCACAAGGCATAGGGGTAATAGACAAGGCTGACACATTGTATATATCAATGTTCTGAATGGCCTTATTATTTGTATTTGGGTTAGGTTGCACAGGCATCTGAGGTTGTAAGGGAGGATTGTTCTGTGGGGAACTGGGAGGTAATTGCAGTTTTTGTTGCTGGTACTGGGGTTGGAACCATTGTTGATAGGGGTTCTGTTGGTGAGGGTTTTGATAAGTAGGCTATTGTTGAGGGCCTCTCCAATATGGGTTCCATTTCCCAGGATGATTTTGTTGTTGGGGCATAGGTACCAATGCATTGGGATCCTGATAAGGAGGTGGCATCTGATTTGGAGGTGGGGAATTCATCTGACCATATTGAAGCTGATTGTTCACATTATTCCAACAATTAAATGATGCAGGAGAGAATTGAGGGTTTATACTTTGACCTCGTGGCTTCCATTGTATTTTCTGTGTTATTAGATAGGCAACCTCCACTTCCTCATTAGTTTCCTTCATTGATGCTTTTACACCTGGTAAGGAGGGACATTTTCAGTGGCATGATCTAATTCACAAATAAGACATACATGGACACTTTTCAGTGGGCATTCCCTTGGTGGATGTTTGTCTCTGCATTTCAGACAAAAAATGGACAATGCCCGATCTGATTTTGCTTGTTTCTGTTTGATCTGCAGAGTATCAATTTGTGAATCAAAAGAGTTAATCATTTATGTTTTGAAACCTTCTAACAAATTTCCTATTTCTGCTCTTGTTTCCCCTCCATTGGTTGATTTTTGTACCCTTGAAAAAGTGGCATCCCGGGTAGTTGGGTTATTCCTTGTAGATCCTCGAGAGCATCTCTTACAAAGATTGAAAATGTCTTCATAGGACTCCTTAGATATATCTCCCTTACAAAGCATATTCAACATATCTAAACAATCATCTCTAACTCCTTTTAGAAAAATAGTTTTGAGAATGTCCTTACTCACATCTGGATGTCCAGACCTTTGTAGATTATACTGGAGTTGCTCCACAAAATCTTCAAGGGTCTCGTCCTCCTTCTGAGACATCTTAAACAATTCCTCTCTTCATTCCCTCATTCGACAGTAGTCTTAGTATTTGTTCAAGAAAAGATGCCTCATTTGTCCCCATGTTGAAATATTCTCTCCTCCAACACTCATGAACCATCTTAACGTGTTACCCTTCAATGTAGCTGGAAACAATTTAAGCTTCTACACAATGGTAGTGTAGTCATAGCTTCTACATGGAATATCAAATTCAAACAGAAACTCATCTGGATCTTCAGTAGATAATCCATGGAAATTTGGCAGGGCTGAGAGAGGTATGTTCTTCATAGGAACCATCCCCCATGTAGGAATATTAGTAATAGGAAAGACCAAGGTAGAGATAGTATTTTCATCATTTACCTGGTCTTCATTGTTCACTAGATCCTCATGGTGGAGCTCTTCTTCATTATCTCCTTGATTTTCCATATGTTCTCTTTCTCTCCACTCAATACGGAAAGCATCCCACTCCTCTTTAGTGACTATCTATCTGTTGATCTGATCAACAACTTCTTCTGGATTTTCTTTGTTCCGAGCTACACTTTCTTGATCTTCAATATTCTCCAGTGTTGCGTGATGAATTATTGGTGACAAATCTTTAGCTTTAGCTTCAGCCCCTAATGAAAACAATGTTTCAAAATGGGGTAGTTCTGATGACTGAGGGATATGTCTTCTTGGAGGATTTGAAGGGAGAAAGATAGATCCCGAAGAAGAATCTTCTTTGGCTATAATCTCATCAACAAAGATTTTCCTTCCCAGTGCAGGATTCCTTCCACCACGTCCTATAGTACCTGTAGGGTTAGTATTTTGCGGGATACGTCCTCTTGTTCCTCGATTCATGCAGACTACTCATTCCTAAGAAAAGAAAAACTAATGTGCTTACAAGAATCTATAATTATATTCCCCGAAAACGATGCCAAAATGTTGGGCACTTTAATTGTTTAAATAAATAGATAATTAAGGTGTTCAATATAAATTGTCAAACCCAGGGAAGTTTTATTATTGTAATATAATTGTGCATAGTCTATGCTAGATTATGAAAGCAACACTAATCAAATTGCAGCAAGGTAAACTAAAAGAAACAAAATTGAAAAGTTGAACACTAACACAAATTGTTGACACAACTGGAGTTCTAATCTACTGTTGTAGAATTGAAATCACACTTGCATAATTGAAATCTAATTTGATGAGTGTATAAGAATCCTGTATTATCTAATCTATTCTAATTTTCTATATTACTCTTGCAGAAAGAAGTTATGTGCTAATTGATAAAAGGAAGCATACTTAATTGCAGAAAGGGAAGTTCACACTTCTGTTTACTTTTGCTTGAAAACAAAGGTTTAATCTAATGCAGACAATGAATTAACTCTCAAAGCAATTCTCCAGCAGTATTCAACAATTGTTTCAAAATATCACGAGACACACTAATGCGCATTTAACAGAAAGGGACTGGATTGTAACAACAAATGGATTCTAGAAATGCTAAACAGATAAATCACACAAATCAAAGCAGTGAATCTAAAACTTGAAATAGAGGGGAGTCTGTGAGGAAGGTGGGCCCTTTCTTTCTCACTAAATCCACTCGAAAAGATTACAGTAGGTTAAAGAAACTCAATTCACTTTCTTATTAACTCGCAAAAAAATGTTCAAGTACAATATGCTTCACTTCAATCTCTGTTCACAACTAATCTTCAGTACCAATGATCACAAAATCTCTTCTATTTAAATATAGAGTCATTGAATTGAAACGAACTCAAAACAGCCTTGAGAATCGAAGATTCTCAAGCTGTTCGTATGATATAAACAATTTGTCATCTTCACAAAATCTGGAAAAAGAATCTTGATCACCAGCGTGAGCCAAAACGTGTAACAACCTTGAGGATCGGTCTTCAGGATTCATATTTGAATGATATACCTGTTTCCAGGATCGATTGGCATCTGTTGCAAACAACTTCCAGGAAAAGTACACAGTTGTTGTAGTCATTTAACATCATGTAGAACTAGCGCACAACTGTAACAACTGGTGTAACAACAATGATATTTCTTTAAGATTTGGCTGTTATACACATTTTGATCATTAGTTGAACATTCATGGGTAAAATATGAGAAACACTACCAATGAAACATGTTAAATGAATAAGAATATAAAAGCAAAATCAATGATTCATACCTTGGGAAAAAGGGTCTTAGCAACCATTATAGTAGTCATTTAGCATAGAAATGATAAGGTTGAATGAGCAAAATATATAGTGAAAAAGGGATATTTCTGGGTCCTAAAAGAACCCAGAAGCGATTCCAAAAAACTCACAGATAGAGAATTCTATCTATCCATGTAGAAGAAATCTAACATGCATCTACAACATTCATTCATAAACAAACAAATGGCATTAAAATGCACAAACACACATAGACAAATCATGGGCAGGAAAACTGCTTTGTATTAATCTCAAAATGCTTGTATAATGTGTTTACAAAAACTAGACTGCTACCGAGTCTCATCTCTCTCTCCTCCTAACAGTTTCGACTATCCTCTATATCCTATATTCAACCTTCCACACCCACGTTTGGGCGTCCAATACTCCTACTTCTACCAAAAGGTTCCTCTAGGGTTCCCTCCTACTATTCGTCTACTCCCAAAAATAGAAACCTAACTGCTACCTAGTTTTGATTACATTCAAGAGCAGGAGTGGAAAATCCCACTCACACGTGATCAATCAGGCGTTCTCCCAAAATATTCTCCGACGCTGATTTCAGGCGTGCTTCAAATTATTCGTTGTAATTGCCAGCATTGAGATTCTGAAAGGGTGTGCCCTCCTTGCATGTTCCTCCCTGAACTCGATTTGAGATTCAGATACGCACTCCTTGCATTGGCTCCAAAACTCCCAATGTTCTGTTGTGCACTCCTTTCACTGCCTAAAGAACCCATAAGCGATTCCATAAAACTCATAGACAAAGAATTCTATCTATCCCTGTAGACAAAATATAACATGCATCTACAAAATGGGCAGGAAAACTGCTTTGTATTAATCTCAAAATTCCTGTACAATGTGTTTACAAAAATTGGATTGCTATCGAGTCTCAACTCTCTCTCCTCCTAACAGTTTCTACTATCCTTTATATCCTATATTCAACCTTCCACACCCACATTTGGGAGTCCAATACTCCTACTTCTACTAGAAGGTTCCTCTAGGGTTCCCTCCTACTATTCGTCTACTCCCAAAAATAGAAACCTAACTGCTACCTAATTTCGGTTACATTCAAGAGCAGGAGTGGAAAATCCCACTCACGCGTGATCAATCAGGCATTCTTTGAAAAGATTCTTCGATGCTAATTTCAGGCGTGCTTCAAATTATTCGTCGTAACTGCCAGTGTTGAGATTTCGAAAGGGTGTGCCCTCCTGGCACGTTCCTCCCTGAACTCAATTTGAGATTTAGATACGCACTCCTTGCGTTGGCTCCATAACTCCCAATGTTCTGTTGTGTACTCCTTTCACTACCTAAAGAACCCAGAAGCGATTCCATCAAACTCACAGATAAAGAATTATATCTAGCCCTGCAGACAAAATATAACATGCATCTACAAAATGGGCAGGAAAACTGCTTTGTATTAATCTCAAAATTCCTGTACAATGTGTTTACAAAAACTGGACTGCTATCGAGTCTCAACTCTCTCTCCTCCTAACAGTTTCTACTATCCTCTATATCCTATCTTCAACCTTCCACACCCACATTTGGGCATCCAATACTCCTACTTGTACCAGAAGGTTCCTCTAGGGTTCCCTCCTACCATTCGTTTACTCCCAAAAACATAAACCTAACTTATACCTATTTTTTTTTACATTCAAGAGCAGGAGTGGAAACTCCCACTCATACGTGATCAATCGGGCATGCTCCCAAAAGATTCCTCAGTGTTGAGTTCAGGCGTGCTTCAAAATATTCGTCGTAATTGCCAGCGTTGAGATTCCGAAAGGGTTTCCATGCATTGAGTTTTCCTCCTCTGCATGATCTCTAGTGATGCTCTTGCATCATACTCCTCGGCTAGGAAAATCATGAGCTCCTTCTCATGGTTCCCTCTGCTCTGTTGTTGAGATCCTCCAGGGTCCCATACTTTTTCTTGTAGTTGTTCACATGCTTATTTTCCTTGCTGCTTCTTTTGTTCCTGCTGTTGTTTCTTCTCTGCTGCTATGGCAGGTCCTTCTCTGTTCAGCCTCCTCCTACTCACATTTTTTTATGTTGACCCCAACTTCAGCCTTCTGATTTCTTCGATCATCTCGTCCAACTACTCAACTAGTTGGTCCTTGTTTTTCAAAATGCTCTGCTGCACTTACCCCTTGTCAATGGGTAGATAAGGTTGATCTCCGTTGATGTCTTCATCTCCTGTGGCCTTTGCTTTCCACCTTGTTGCAGACTCCAGTTCTGCAGTCTCATCACTGAGCTGTTGCTCAACTTCTTCCTCTGACATATTGGCTTATGTCATCTCCCCTTGTGTTGGTTCAACCCCAACTTCTTCCAGCTTCTCCCCAGGCTGGTATGCTCCTCCACCTGTCTCCAACTTGATCCATTGGATGTCCTGAATTTGCACTATCACCCTTCTCTCTAGGGCTTCCAACTCTTCACACAGATCAATAAAGTCCATGTTGTCTATTTCCTCCTCTTCTGTAGGCTTCAGTGTTGTAGTCATCTCCTGTTTAGCTTCTTGGCTGGAAATTTCAGGCAATTCTGTTGAATTCTCATCTCCTTCTACTGGGGCAAATGCTAGTGTCTACTCCTTCTCTTATTCCTCTATGAAAATCACTGTTGGTTTTCCTTCTTCTATTGTTGCATCTACAACACATTCTCTAGCCTCAACTGATATGCTTGGTAGGAATATCTCAATTCCCCCAATGATCAGAATACTCCTCTAACCCTCCTCTATCAACATTCCTTGTTTATCCAAACTCACCTATGAGTTCATGAGACTATCAGATAGTCTCATCTCCTCTCCCTTGCCCACTTAGCGATTTGGGATTCCTCCTCTGCCTCCCTGGCAGTCTATGAGATCCAATGATCCTCTTCATTGCCCACTTGACAACTTGAACTTCCATCACTGCTCTCCTGGCAGTCTATGAGGTCATCCATTGATCTCCTTCCATTGCCCACCTGACAACTTGAAAGTTCACTTTTTCCTTCCTGACAGTTTATGATATCTCCTGATCCCATCTCATGGTCCACCTGGAAATATTATTTTCCACTGCTGTCCTCCTAAAAGTCAAAGAGATCCTCACTTGATCTCATATCATTACCCACCTAGAAATTTGGAAATTCATCTCTGCCCTCCTAGCAGTTTATGAGACCTGTAACTGATCTACCTTCCTCATCACTGAGGGTTTGTTATAACCCTATTTTGCACCAGATATGATTACCTGGCATCAGGTCATCTCATGTTACATCTTTTTCCAAGCCACTACTCAACAACTTCTTAAAAAACACCATTTTTAAAGGCATACATGCCCTGATCCACTACTGCACGTGTGTATATGCTAGCTGTCCCACTACAACCTGCGTATACCCACAAAAGCACGAAAAATGGAAAGTTTTAGATGAAACTCACAGTTTTGGGTAAGTTACCTAAACCGTTTAACCGTCCATATCCGGTCACTCTTCAAAATACCTAGCCTTTTCCAGCCTATAAAAGAAGGGGTAGGGGTCTCATTTGGAAGGAGAAAAATAATAGTAAAGAAACTCTACCTGATTTTGCATTCCCCTTGTCCCAACCTTTTGCAACCATTGTGTGAAGAGAATCATATACAAAATATGTTGGAGTATAGTTGAATAGGATCCCAAGACCATATTCGAGGAGCAGTGGTCAATCTCAATATTGTAAGGTATTCTTCTGAGATTAATAAAAGAAGTACGTTTCCTGTCCCGCCATATGAGGTGTTTAATGTTTAATATTGATCACATTTTGATAGAATCTCTAACCCATTAGTTCATACATCAAATGCATGCTTGGATTTCTTTGTTTGTTTGTTTGTGAATGCAGGTCAGCTTTGGGAGGAAACTTGCACCGAAAGCGAAAGGATCTACATCAAACGTGGAAGTCAAGGTATAGTGAATTGATCCTTTTTATATTTGTATTTACATATGAATAATGGGGTTTATGATTGGGATGATGGTAAAAAGTAGGAGACTTTAGGTCATTTTTGCATGCATTACAGAACCCTTAGTGTTAGTCTGTAGAGGGATTTCCCACCCACAACAGAATTGGTGACTGTACTGGGGATTCTCTAGGGTTTTCTTGGGATACTTTTTGGGTATTTTAGAATTGGTTTCATTACCTTTTTTTCTGAGTTTTTTGCAAGAGTATGAGTTTGTAGGGATTCTGGTCTTCCATACCAGTATTCCCTGCATGATTTCTTGACTGTTTGATTTTATTTACGAAATTTATAGAGGGATATGTGGCCTACAGAAGCCCTACCCATGTATACACGTGCCTTACCTTTAGACAGTCCGCGTATATCTGCTGGGCTGCTGAAGTGTCAGTTGCATGCTTAAGTCCAGACTTTTTTTTTTTTTTTAAAGAGAGACAATCATCCTCTTTCCCTGTCAAAAGTGATCCTTCTCATGGGTTTCCTGGATTTGTTCATGGTCTCTGTGTTGCAGTCTATAGCCTAGGATAACCTCATATTAGCTTTGGTCTATCAAATTTTCCTTGCATTTTTCTTTGTCAAAGTATTTTTCTCTGTCTCTAGGGATTCTGGTTTTTCAATACCAGCACTCCCTGCCTGTGCTAAACTGTGTTTTTTTTTT
>ML795703.1:109829-148682 GCA_009831015.1 Picea engelmannii | reverse complement strand
CTCTAGTGTTGGTTGTTGTAACTATTCTTCCAACTAGTTAGTGATTGCTTGTCTTATCTCATAGGGACTTTTTATAGTGTGTGTTGTTCTTGAATGAATAAAAACCCTAGTGTGTCATTGATCTTCTCACACAGTGGAGGATCAGGAGATCTGTCAGTCACAAAGGCTTCTTAGACTGCCACTAGGTACACTAGAGCCACCCCCACCACCGCTAAGGTGAAAAATAGACTAGCAAAGGTATTTTGAGACGAACGGATCACATGAAACTATGCCCGCCCAGCCTCCGAGAGAAGAAATTTTGATTCTGGAGGAACCAACCATTTCAAACCTTAGAGCGGAAGCTCTTGGTCCATCTAAAACTTTGACCATTGATCTTTCGGTGCCCATCATCGTACAGATTTATCCTTACGAGTGCCAGACAGTGTTACAAGCAGCAATGGAAACAAATGCTTCCACTTCTTCCAGGAATTCTCCTATTCCCGCTACGACTGTCACCACAGGGGGTGTTCCACCTCCTAATCCATCGTCGCCGGTCTGGGCCACCATGGTCTCGACTGCCTCTACTTTGAGCAATGGTCTGATCCCATTTATTGCGACAACCACTGCTCCTTTCACACAAAGTGCGACAGGCCCTCCGTTTTCATATGGGATGCCTAGCTCAGGTACAAGACTTGTACTTTCCTACTCCACTCTACAGACTTTAGGTCTGTGGGCAGGGAGCTCTAACGATCCTCTACAAGGATCCATGGGGGGCACTTCAGCTTCCTTTAACACTTTCTCTTACATAGGAGGTCATATACCTCCTTCGTCCCCTTCGCTCGACGGTTCTCCCCAACATTCCACCGAACCAAACACACACCATAGTTCATTTGGAGCAGGGAGTCAAGGACTATCTTCTCATAACATGCTGGTAGGATCGATACCATTCTCTTTGTTCGGTGTTTTTGGTAAAAACACTTTATCATTAGCTGATTTCCCGATCGGGGGCAATCTCGGTTATGGAAAACCAAATCCTATGAAGGGTACTATTCCTACACAGGGGGAAAACCCAGGAATTCCTTCTGCACAAGGACCTTGGAATTCTTGGCAGGGATCAGTTCCCTCATCAGGGATTTTGATTGGGGGCAACCCCTTTCACAACCAATGGAACCCCAGGCAAGGCGCAAGACCTATGCCCATGGGATCGGCATGGGGCAACCCTTCCCAAAGTCCTTCGAAAGCAATGCACGCCAAACTGTCTATGTCTTATTTCGGGAATAAACCAATGATGTATCCACAAATGCAAAATTCGTACGCTGGTCATGGCCATGGTTTTTACCAGAACCCTGGCCAGCAACCCAACGTTTCCTGGAAACCTGGTGCCAGTCAAAATGCAGGCCCCTTTTTCTATGGTTATAACCAACAACCCAAACTACTGTTTTTGGCAACGTTGCATTTTCCAGACTTTACAAGGTTATTGAATGAACCTATCTGTCATGATCCGCGTTGGCCTCCTATGCTGACCAAGTTTCCTTCTGACATACCAAAGTTTGAAGCCAAGACTAACGGGTATCCATGAGATCATGTGACGACCTTTCACCTTTGGTGCTCGTCTAATTCATTGAAAGACGACTTCATACAATTTTGTTTGTTTCAACACACTCTCATTGGAAGTGCTACTAAATGGTACATTGAGCTCGACTGATCAAGATACTCTTCCTTCGATGAATTGGCAATGGATTTCTTAAACCATTTCCAATTACCTATGAGATACGATGCCGACACATAATTGCTGTCCAATTTTGAACAGACAAAAGTGGACCATATCTCTAATCACATCCAAGAATGGAGATGTCGGAAGAGTTTGATTAAAGTGCCAGTCCCACCAACATTCTTGCTTGAGTGGTTCCTTAAGTTTTTCATCCCACAGTTATCCAAAGACATTGCAACATCGAGAGTGTTTTCTGAAGAAGATGCAATCATGATAGCTCAACATCTAGAGTTGATTTACTCTCAGTCTGGTTTACTGTATGAAATTTTTCCAGATGCACCACGGTCAATACTTGATAAAACCAGACAGAGATCGGGACCACATGCCGATGGTATTGTTGGTTCAACACAAACAAAGCCCGTGGATCAGCTGACAAAACAATTGCAAAAATTTTCGATACAACACACTGCGACCAACTAGACCATTGGTCTGACTGCTCCCCCTACCCAAATGTTGGATGTACACAGCGTGAAATCAAAAAATCCGAAGGCCACCCAGCAACCTGACGGAAAGAAGAAACAAAGAAAGAAGGGTAAGGGGGATAATAAACCCACTAATAATGTTGGTGGGGGAAATACCGAAAAGAGGAAGTCGAAGTATCCGTTTGACCTATGTGCGGAAGACCACCTGACTCACCAGTTCCCTCGGCTTGCAGAGTCCCAAAAGTTATTGTCACAACAACAACCTGTTGTGTTAAAGAACCCATTTCAACATCGGAAAAATCTAACTCAAGCCTCTACAACAACGTAAGGGGGAAGTCAAGGACCCCCTCCGTCTTCAAGTAATCCTTCGTTCGCGAATGGGTATATGATGAAAGGTGATGCCTATATATCAACTAGAGCACATGTCTACGGAAAGCCAAGTACCTCTAAGAAAGGTAAAGAATCTAAAATCCCACCTCTTCCTCTCCAAATTGAGAAGATGTTGGGCGAAACAATGACACACATCCCAAAAGGTGCGTTCAAGAAAGATTCTCACAATCCAAATGCAAGGGCCGCCTAGAACTACTCTGTGATGGAGGATTTGTCTCAAACCCCTTGTGCGATGTCTGATTTGGAGGTCCTCCAGAGCTGCCCTTCCTAGAGAAAGGATTTGTTAGCCGCCTTAGGATCTGTTGAAACTTGTAATCTAGGTACAATCATGCTTGATACGAACGACTTAAAACCTCGTCTCCCTTACCACGTAGCATTCCAAATAGTAGTGGCTTACACCACAAAAACTTTTACTCACAACATTTTCCGCACGGTGGTTGATGAGGGTGCCTCAACATGTGTAATGTATTTGGCGTGTTGCAAGACCATTGGCCATCTCACTTTGTCTCTGTCACCTACTCTTCTTACCACTTTCGACGATCATTCATTCTGACCACATGGAATCATCCCCTCTTTCCTCGTGTAGTTAGGAGGGAAGACCGTGTGTGTCGAGGTTGAAGTGGTCGATGCATCTCTCAAATATAATATCTTGTTAGGAAGGAGTTGGACCTATGCCATGCAAGTAGTGGTCACTATAGTTTTCCGGGTCTTTTTTTTTCCACACGAGGGATGAATCGTGACCATTGATGAGTTGTCTTTCTCCCATCCTGACCCTTCATTGGGGGCATCCGTGGTCTCGATGATTGATAACCCTCAACCTGGCATTGTCAACATAGGGGTTGGTTTGTGCCCACCTTTGATGGATACTTTCGATTACCTGCCTCCTCAAGGCGATGTTAATTTCATATCAGACCACCATAAGGTTGAGATTTTTCAGGTCTCGTCATTTCATATGACTTACTTCAATGATCTGTGGATTCTTCCTTCCCCATCGACCATGATGGAAGGGACAGGGCACCATGGTATGGCCATGCCCTTGTCCATGATAGAATTTGCGTACTCTATAGTCCAACAAGCTTCTGCCAACCTCGATCCGACTCTCGCACAAGAGTTAGATCCGATTCTAGAGCCTATTTGGGCTCAGGGTTCCCTTGCCGATACTAATTCTTTAGACTTAGTCTTTCCCTCAGACGAAGCGATTATTGAAGAAATGACTAGTCCGGACAAACCCTGGGACGATCTCCATCACAAATATTATTTCCTCCCAGAGTTAAGAAGAATTGAAGCAGGGGAATTCACTTTGACTATGCCTGGAGATAGGTCTTGTCCTATCAATCCCTTGGCTACGCATGTTGTTTATGCCGAGGGTAACATGGCAACCATTGTTGAAAATATACCTATTAATATCTCCAGAACCCTTAGCATTGTGGAGAATGTTTTCGTTGGAGATGATTGTTCTCCCGAGGAGAGTCAAATCTACACGGATTTATTTAAAGAATTCCACACCGTTTTTTCCTGGTCTTACGAGGAAATGCCAGGCATTGATCCAAAAATTGTTGAACACGAAATCACGACTTATCCTAACGCTAAGCCGGTCTGGAAGAAGCTTCGTCCAATTAATCCTAAGAAGGCAACAACTATTAAGGTTGAAGTAGAGAAAATGCTCAAAGCAAGTTTTATCTACCCCGTCCATTTAACCCAATGGGTGTCAAATCCCATGTCGGTCGACAAAAAACAGGGTACGTTTCGTGTATGTACGAAATTCTATGATTTGAACAAAGCCTATCCAAAAGATAATTTCCCCACACCATTTATTGACCAGATCATCGATGAATGCACAGGTTGCGAGCCCTTTTCTTTCATGGATGGTTTTTCGGGATACAATCAGATACAAATCAAACCCGAAGACCAACACAAAACCGCTTTCATTTGTTCATGGGGTACATTCGCTTATCGTAAGATGCCTTTTGGTCTAAAAAATGTTGGAGCTACCTTTCAGCGGGCCATGTCTTTTTCTTTCCATGACCTCAAACATATAGTCGAGGCCTACCTAGATGATTTAGCATCATGATCTTGTAAGAGAACTGATCATCCCACACACCTCTGACTTATCTTTGAGCGATGTCGCTACTTTCGGATTCGCTTGAATCCAAATAAATGTAGTTTTTGCATGATGTCGGGCCGTTTGCTAGGGTTCATAGTTTCGAAAATAGGGATCATGGTCGATCCTCTCAAGGTTGAGGCAATAGTTTAGCTGCCTCCCCCACGTACAATCCTTCAGATTTAGAGTTTACAGGGAAAAGCAAAATTTTTACGGGGTTTCCTCACAAATTATGTCGATATCACAAAGGGATTTATGCGTTTACTGAAGAAGGAAGTTCCTTTTCATTGGGAAAAATCTGCTCAACACTCGTTTGACGTGTTGAAATGCACCCTCACCACTGCCCCTCTACTGCGACCACCCAATTATAATAAATATTTCTTATTGTACTTGGCTGCAGCAAAGTCGACCATCGGTATGGTCTTAGTTCAGGAAGATGATTTACTCTCAAAATATGTGATTTATTACCTGAGCCGAGGCCTGGTTGGACCAGAAATCAATTATTCGCACATTGAAAAACTTGCGCTGGCAACAGTTCATGCTGTCCAACAGTTTCGTCATTATATCTTGTTTCGTAAGACCACCGTCATTGCCATTGTGAATCTGTTTCAATACGTATTGACACGACGGGTAATTGGCAAAAATATCAGTAGATGGATAGTTTTCCTCCAGGAATTTGACTTAGATTTTGTTTCGGCAAAATCCAAAAAGTCACTGGTATTTGCGGAACTCATCTCAAAACTTCCGGTTGAGTCAGGTGATGTTATGCCCGAAGAGTCACCTATTCAAGGAGACATGCTTTTGATCGAATCTTCAGACGCTTGGTATGGAGATATACTGATCTATATCCAGAATTTGAAGTGCCCTGTCTCTTCTTCTCGTGACGAGCATCGTTGCATATGCCATAAGGCTAAGAACTATCTCATACTCGAAGATACTTTGTATCGTCGAGGTGTAGATTACATCCTTCACCGGTGCCTCACTCATGAAGAAGCAGAAATCGTGCTTAACGATTGCCATACTGGAGCATGTGGCAGTCATTTGTCTGAGTTGGCAACAACCCAAAATATTGTACGAGCCGATTACTTCTGGCCAACATTAATCAAATATTGTATTGAATCAGTAAAGAAGTGCCACTCATGTCAGATCTTCTCTTGGAGGGCACACCCCACTCCCATGTTTCCCGTCATCACCATGGGTCCCTTCACCAAGTGGGTGATTGATTACACTACTTGCAAACCTCCTTCAACAAGGGGACACCGTTATATCATCGTAGTCGTAGACTACTTCACAAAGTGGGTCGAAGCTATGCCAACGTTCAAGGATGATGGAGAGAATGCATATCTCTTTTTGTTTAACCAGATCATAGCAAGGTTCGACGTCTCGAGAGAGATTGTCACTGACCATGGAAGTCACTTTCAGAACACAATGATGTCTGAGTTAACATCAAATCTTGGGTTGAAGCAAGAAAAATTTTCACCCTACTACCCACAAGGGAATGGTTAGGTGGAAGCTGTAAATAAATCTCTTAAAACCATCCTACAACAAACAATCAATTCGGCCAAGTCAAAATGCCATTTGATGTTATACTCGACATTATGGGCCTACCGAAAGTCTGTTAAGACTGCAACCAGTTTCTCACCTTTCCAACTCATTTATGAGCTAGAAGCAGTCTTGCCTATTGAATGCTAGATCTCATCTCTAAATTTGGCAGCACAATTATTTCCAAACACTTCATCGCTTGAAGAGCGTTTATTATACCTCGAGCAACTCAATGAGCAACGTCATGACACGGCCTTGGCCAACGAGGCTCACAAAAAAAAAGTCAAGTGTCAATATGATCAGTCTATTCGTCCTCGGATTTTCTCTGAAGGCGACCTTGTCCTGGTCTATGACCAAGATAAGGACCCCCTGGGGTCAGGAAAGTTCAAACCCATATGGTTCAGACCTTTCATCGTAAAATAAGTTCTTAAAAAGGGCACCTATCGTCTGGTATATTTTGAGGGAAATTCTTTGGTGGAGCCTAGAAATGGGCTCCACCTCAAGAAGTATTACTCATAGGTGGGTCACTGTGGGTAACATTTTGTAACATATGTATAGTTCGTGTACATTTGCATTTTGTAGTTTTTGTCTTTTTGGTTTTGTGGACGTGTCGTTTTTGATGTCATCTTTTTTACTGTGGCAGATGTCAAGTGAATCAGAGGTGTTCATTGGGTTTGTGGAAGGCGCTAGCTGACACACTCAGAGGCTTTCTTTTGCGGCTTGGGTGTTTTTCAAACCTCAAGGCCAGCTACTATCTTTAGGAGGTATTTGTTTAGGTGACACCACAAACAATGTCGCTGAATACAGTGCAGTTCTAGAGTTGTTTCGTGACGCTTTGTCGCATGGTATCTCTCACCTCCAGGTATTTTTAGACGCTCAGCTGGTTGTGTCTCAGTTAAATGGAGTTTACCGCGTTTACGATCCTACTCTACACCAACAGTTCCTTAGGGTACGTCTCTTAGAACGAAGCTTTGATTACATTACATATATCCATGTTCCTAGGAGATTGAATCAAGTTACAGACATTCTAGCTAATCATGTAAGAGATTGGCATATTGCACACATATGAGAAAAATATACACACGCACATGAACATACATTTGTAAGATAGATGTAATCCATAAGACATAAAAAAGACATAAAAATCCATATATAAAATCAAAAATATTAGAGTACATGGGTGGGCACAAGTGCCTCTAAAATACGTCCAGTAAAGAGTCATGGGGCTTATGCCCTCAAAAATATACAAATAGTTCGATCAACACGTAAGCATTCCAACCTAACTAAGGATGGGGCCTATTGGCCCTGTTATAATGATCAACGATATTTGCCAAATGACGAAAAATCCGGACCCACATTCATGGTGCCCCCACTACATGAGGCTGCATAGATGGCGGCAGATCCTCGATCTCTGCCATGGGGACTGTACGAGTGAGAAAGGTAAAATTCCGCTCTACCCGTCTCAATACTCTCTCAACCTATCTAGCTAGAGGTCCCCCTACTGCTACTGGTTCGCCAGCTGTGGCTGGTGTGGCCTCTGTTTGAGGATGTCACCTAGTCCTCGCAAAGTCTACTAGATGCACCGGCCCCACATCTGCACATAATAGACATATATCTGTTAGATACTCTGATATATAAAAATTAAATAACTTTGAAAAACAAGCTTACCTATCTCTCCTCGTACCACTCCGGGAGGTACGCCCATGTCAGGGTCCCTGGAAAAGTCGATCTTGGTATAAGGATAGTTCTTTATCACCAGAATCTTCCAAGACCACCAATCGAAAAACTTGTCGTTGAAGGCCTCGATAGTCCTCCCTCCTCCCTGTCACTGCAACAACGCCACCCATCTGTTTATTGCTGGAGAAGAGGCTATGTTCCCTCATACAATCTCCCTCGGACTTAGACTAGGTACCCTCTCGAAGAAGAAATCACAAAGGATAGTACCAAACCCAAATTTTATGTGCCTCCGCATCCAACACTCTGTCAACTGCCTTTTCATGTTGTCTAGTAAAGTGGTACTCCAGTCAAAAACTTGTGCATTCAAGCACTGAACCGCATAATTCATGTGCACCCGGGAATCCTGGTGTAAAGCTATGGATCCAGTAATCCACCTAATGAGAAGAAATATCACTTTCAATGATAGGTTTTTGATCTCATGAACCGACACCTGAGTGCCCACCATGTTAGTACCTACCTCGCAATGGAGGTTAATCAACTCCGCTATGTTGTGAGGCCTGGAAGGAAAAGTGTGAAGGTTGACTAATTCCCCTCTCCTTGAGAGGCTAGTCAAAAAATAGATATCTTTAGTCGTTGGAGTCAACGACTATCCCTCAAGCATGAATGCCTCCACATCTGGGTGCCAGTAATCGATCAAGGCATTCAACAGCCTAGGTTGTGCCTGCATAAATGCACTCTAGAAGAACTTATATAAGCCACATTGAGCTAGTGAAACTACAACATCAGGGTCATCTGAGACCACAACATCAAAGTCCTCATGCTCTCTCTCCCTCCAGTGAACATACATCCTGCAATTGACAAGTCCAGGGGGGGTTAGCCCTTGCATTTTATATTTTTTTTCTTATATTGGAGGGTATACGCGGGATGTGATGTAGGCAGTCACGTATGCCCGCATGCAATATTTTCTCTGCATGCGGGCATATGCTGGCTGTCATAAGAAAACCCACGTATATGTAGGGCCGACCATTTTAGAGGTCAGTTCCCCCCCCCAAAAAAAAAGAAATGCTTAAATGAAGTATTGATATGCAAGGGGGGTTAGTATGTACTTACTTGGTCCAATCGGAAGTTCGTTCCGTCCACCGAAGCTCCCATAATCAACTCTTTTGTCAAAGGGGTGTTTTTGGCTCCACAGTGAATTTCTCAATTAACAATGGTGATAATGAGATTCCAGCTTCTATTTATAGACTTTTTGGTCCCTTTTTGTCATTTTTTGGACCCTTTTTGTCATTTTTTCTAAATTGAAAATCATTTAGTATTGGGAATTTTTTTGGAGATTTGGGTCTTTTTAAAGGTCCTTTGGTAAAAAGTTGTTTTTTCCAACTTGTTGCATTAAGTTAGGATTCCACCTCCACTTTCTGCATCTCACTGTCTTTATCACTACACCATAGGATCGACCCCACCAAGTTGTGACATGAAACCCTCATTGTTTCTTTAGAAGTATTGTAATTTAGTGGTAGAACCTACCTTAACGTGGAATCCCTAGGTAGATCCTGGTTGCATTTTGGTGTCCATGCCGTCACTAATGACTATAAGCTTGGGACTCCTTATTCATTTTTCCTAATTATGAGTTTGAGCCTCATTTGCATGATTCATTATCACTCTTGACCTCACCCTCGGGACTACTACAACATAACGGGTCTTCTTTTGAGCCCTTTTTAGACCCTCTAAAAATGAAAAGATTGTCTAGCGACCTTGTTGACCTTCACGCTAGCTAAACTGAAATTTGAAGGCACGTTTGTCTGGTGGTAGTTTACCCCTTTTTTGGTCCGAATGGTCAACTGTACGAAAAAATGTATACTCTAGGAGCTTTGGTTCCCTAGAAGAGTATTCTCAGGTATGAGTTTAACCATTTTTCGGGCATGAGGGACTAAATTTACGAAAAATGAACCCCCACGAAGTCCATAGTTAAGCTCTTTTCAGACTCTCTAAAATTGAAAAGATCGCCAAGTGACCTTATTCTTTCACACTCGTTAAAATGGTCCAGAAGAACATTCCCGATGGAGTCCATAGTTAAGCGTTTTTCAGACTACTTAAAAATGAAAAAATTACCGAGTGATCTTGTCTTTATCACACTCGTTAAAATGGTTTTGAATAGATGTTTGGTCGGTGCTAGTTTACCCCTTTTTCGAACCGACTAGACTATCTTCGAAAAAGGTACCCCAGTGGAGTCTTCTTTTATGCTTTTTTAGACTCTCTAAATATGAAAAAATGTTGACCTTACCTTCTCTGGGCTCGTTAAACTTACATCGAAGGATGTTACCATTGTGTGTCTTATTAATCACATTTGCATACCCGCGTCTTTGGCCTAATGCCGACTCCATGTTGCTCTTGACTGAACCATCTTAAGCATGCCTTATACGCAAGCCCTGTAACACTTTGCCTCTGCATCTTGACACCTTGGCCCACGGAGGATTTTTCCCGAGTGTCCTCTTCCTACATATGTCCCTTTGTTTTGAGCATCGATCTGTTCCTTGCATTTGGAACTAGTATGTCTACGACACTCGATCCTCCCTTGTAACAAAGAATTCTTTTATTCTTTTTCAAGATTTCCACAATTACTGAAAAAGACAAAAGAAAAAAAATCAAATATACCCCAAAAAGAGGAAGGAAAAAGTATTTTCTTTTTGTTGGAAGCACAATGAGTCGCCCTTGGACAAAGCACATCCTTTTGTTTGTTCGTCAAGCCCTGGGATTTAATATGACCTTGGAAAGTTTTTCTCGCTACATAGAGTTGTGTCCTCCTCCATTTGGTTATTCTTCCAAACATATGGAGAGTTTGCATTTTCTCCTGCATTGTGAACTTATGTCAACATCATGTTGCCTGAGTCTCATCATTTGTAGTGATATTGTCCAAGGGAAGTTTTTACCAAGCTTGAGTCGACCCCTTTGCGATTTTCGCTTTCCCTCATTCCCAACCATCCCAAAAGCCCAATCAAGTCTTTGATTGAAGTCCATGAAGCCCTCAGCCTAATCATCAAAATCCTCTAGTCTGTTCCTGACAAGCCGTCAAATACCTCTGGGTAGTGAAGTCGTACACTCATATTACACTCCTACCCGAGTTGTGAATATTTTGAAGCTGTTTCTCGAGCTCTGAAGGCCTCATATCTAGCCATCATGCCTTATTTGCTTCTTGAATATGGATACTATACATGTATATCTTTTTGATTTCGAGATGTAGATCCACTGTGTATTTCTCGCGGCTACACTTTATATAGTTATATGACATGGATCTACAGTGTATTTGATTGGTAGACATGATTTTATTTCATTCCGAGCATGGGTATGCCCGCCTCGGTGAGACAATTGTTATTTTGCAGATGGAACCTCCTGAACTCTGGTCCCTGGGCTCACTTGTTTCGTATGATTGGTGAAGATTGATAATGTATTTCGGCCATGAGATGCTCTTCTGACCTCACACATTAGGGAGCATCTATTATAACCCTAATTTGCACCAGATATGCTTACCTGGCATCAGGCGATCTCATGTTACATCTTTTTCCAAGACACTACTGAACAACTTCTTAAAAAACACCCCTTTTGAAGGCATACACGCCCTGCTCCACTACTGCACATGTGTATATGTTGGCTGTCCCACTACAGCCCGCGTATACCTACAAAATCATGAAAAATGGAAAGTTGCAGATGAAACTCACAGTTTTGGGTAAGTTACCTAAACCGTTTGACCACCCATAGCCAGTCACTCGTCCAAATACCTAGCCTTTTCTAGCCTAGAAAAGAAGGGGTAGGGGTCCCATTTGGAAGGAGAAAAATAAGAGTAAAGAAACTCTACTTGATTTTGCATTCCCCTTGTCCCAACCTTTTGCAACCATTGTGTAAAGAGAAGCATATATGAAAGTAGTTGGAGTACAGTTGAAGAGGAGCCCAGGACCAGATTCGAGGAGCAGTGGTTGATCTCACTATTGTAAGGTATTCTTGTAAGATTAATAAAAGAAGTACTTTTCCCGTCCCACCATATGAGGTGTTTAATGTTTAATATTGATCACATTTTGATAGAATCTCTAACCCATTATTTCATAGATCAAATGCATGCTTGGAGTTCATTTTTTGTCTGTTTGTGAATGCAGGTCAGGTTTGGGAGGAAACTTGCAGTCAAGGAGCAACCGAAAGCGAAAGGATCTACATCAAACGTGGAAGTCAAGGTGTAGTGAATTGATCCTTTTTATCTTTGTATTTACATATGAATAATGGGGTTTATGATTGGGATGATGGTAAAAAGTAGGAGACTTTAGGTCATTTTTTCATGCATTAAAAAACCTTTAATGCTAGTTCGTAGGGGGATTTCCCACCCACAACAGGGTTTCTCCAACTTCTGGCTCACAAATGCAAGCCAGGTCTTCCTCTGTGTCTTTGAGGTTTTCAACATGCCTCAGCCACTTCCTCCACTCTTGTTGTTGTTTTCTGGCCAAAAACTTTTGAACATACCATTTACCTTCTTGTTCAAAGGCCATTCGTACCTCCAACGTACCTTTGTTTCCCGTTGCATCTTTAATGTCAAATGTTCCATTATTTCTCTTATCTCAATGAGATCCTCATCAATTTCTTCTTTACTTTTCTTCTGGTGGGCTCCTCTTCGACCACGCTGATGGCCTTCAGTAGCCATATTTTCTGTCTTCAACCCTCTTGGCTATCTACCATTCGCTGCACACCTTGCAACCATATTTATAGAGCATCACTACTCTGTCTTCCTTCACCTATTGTCCACAAGTGAATTTCAGCTTTTGATACCATTTGATGTCATCAGATTGTCTATTTTCACCTTCTCATCTCTGCCTACAATCTGCAAACATAATTCAACTCTTGATACTACTTGATGTAGTTAGACTATCTCCTCCATCTCCTTCGCTTGAAATCCACAGACGAAATCAACTCTGATACCTCTCGATGGTATGAGACTATCTCCCTTTTTTCCTCTTCGCCTGAAATATACAAACAAAAATTAGCTTTGATACCACTTGATGGTATCAGACTATATCCTTTCACTGTCCTTCTTTTGTCTGCAGTTTGCAAACAAAAAATAAGCTCCGATACCACTTGATGCAGACCCCCCTTCTCTCTTAAGGGTTGTGCGACCTCCCGGTTTAGGATCGATGAAGAAACTGAGTCTGATTGACTCTTCGGCCCCTCAAGAACCTCAAATCCACTTAACAGACCCTATTTCCCTTAAAGTGCAGGTTATATGGAACCCACGGATTTCTCCTTAATGCATTTTAAATCCTTCATGTAAATAGGCGCTAGCTCTCTTGGTTAAGCCCATCTCTTTACGTGAGAAAGGCTGTGACCAGTCGCCTAATCGAAAGGCGCATTGCGACTTTGCATATCGGGTCTTTGCATGTGAGTCACCTCGACTCTACCGACCTCCAAAATCCTGACAAGAGCCTAGCACGTGCTAGCTCCTCCCTTATCCTCCATCCATATGACCCCTCGCTATGACTTGGGGCCAAGCCTTCCGAGCGCTTCGCGATTTTGTGTTTTGTGAAGTCCTCTTGCTCATCCTTTCGAAACCCGAACTTGCGAGTTCCACTCGCCAGATAAACAGTCTGCAATCCCCGCGATACAATGGTCTTGATCTCCTTTTCGCGTATCAAGACTTTGTGTTTTGCAAAGTTGGAGGATCACTCACCTCCCTTCTCCCAACATCTCCTTCCCTCAAAATGAATCAACGGTCCAAATCTCTCCTCGATCCGACGATTCAGATCAAATCATGAACTCAGATTTTGCGAGTTCCCAAAACTCTTACCTATGATTTCCCAAGTTGCGAACTCTCGATATCTCCATGCAAAATCAATGGTCCACGCTCTCTCTTCAATCAACAGTTGTAATCCTTTCATGAGTTTTCACTTCGAGAATCCTCACGACTCTTCCCTTTGACCTTTCCACTCTGCGAGTCAGCAAAATGCTGATCTCTCGCCATGTGTCTTGTCTCGTTGGATGGTTTCAATTATTTCATAATTTCTCTCATGCACCTTCCTTTCTCTGATTCCCGATTTCCCAAGAATTCACCCACATTAGATTGGCGGTCCTCGACCATACGTGATCTGATGACTCAGATTGACTCGTGAGTTCTTGAAATCTACCCTTTGACTTCCTTGAGTCACGATTCAACAAAACGTTGATATGCTACCACCTGTCCTCTGACGATGGACGGTCCCAATGATTTTGGAACTTCTGGACTTCGCAAATTCCACTCTCTCGCCTTCCTTCAAATGGTTAAGATGTGTGCACCTTACCTCTAGATCAATGACTGTTGATCCACACACTCAGATCCAACGGCTTAGATATGATCTTCTCTTGTGCTCGCTTCTCCTGTCTAGACATAATTTTGACTATCCAAATCACTCCTCTGTAGTTGATCTAACGATAGATGTCGCTCTTCCTCCTGAGATTTGAATTTCCTCCCTGACTTGGAATATTTCAACACTTCGAAGGTCTTAGCCTTCGATCTACCTCTTGTGAGCCCTGTGACTTTGGGTCTTGACATCCACTTTCCCTCCTGAGCTCTGTCAATGAAACTTGACCTCGACTGTGTGCACACTTGCGCTCTATGTGCAGCTTCACACTACTCCTCCTGGGCTTTCAAGTTGCTCAGTCTCTAAGGGACTCGACCCTTTCGTGTCTTCCAAAAGACTTTTGGGTTCCCTCCTGGCACATTCTGCGCTCGACCTCCTGAGCTTTTGAAATTGAAACAAGTTCTCTCTGTGCATGCTCCTTTCACTTGGCTGAGCCCTCAGATGGCTTCAGAATTTCAACACTTTGTCTAAGTTTTGGCCTGGTGCGCTCCTCGCACAGGTCTTCCTCCAAAGTGTTCAACAAATTTGTTTCTTCCTGAGCTTCAACTTTTCGGATCTCAAAGGTCTCTGTCCCTTTCACTCCTTGAATGGATATATTTTCCCTCTTGGAAACTTCTTCTCAAGAAATCCTTGTTGAACTAACAGAGTGTTTAGTAACTCTGTGAGTGTCCTCTCCTTGACACTTCTCTTCTTTTTGAACTCTAAACAGATTTCACCCTTGTGCACTCCTTGCACTCGCTCGATGCCTTCTTGGTAGATATCTACAAAACCTTTAGTAGTTATGTTATGTGCTTCCTCTGCACAATATTTCCTCCAGAGTGTTCAGTAACTCTGAGGCTTCTTGAGTCTATGAATTCTTTTTGTGTTCCCTCCTGGAACGTTCCTCCCTGAAATTGATTTGAGATTCAGATACACACTCCTTATGTTGGCTCCAGAACTCCCAACGTTCTGTTGTGCACTCCTTGCACTTCCTAAAGAACCCAAAAGCGATTCCAACAAACTCACAGATAGAGAATTATATCTATCCATGTAGACAAAATCTAACATGCATCTACAACATTCATTCATAAACAAACAAATGGCATTCAAATGCACAAACACACATAGACAAATCATGGGCAGGAAAACTGCTTTGTATTAATCTCAAAATGCCTGTACAATGTGTTTACAAAAACTAGACTGCTACTGAGTCTCAGCTCTCTCTCCTCCTAATAGTATTGACTATCCTCTATATCCTATGTTCAACCTTCCACACCCACATTTGGGCGTCCAATACTCCTACTTCTACCATAAGGTTCCTCTAGGGTTCCCTCCTACTATTCTTCTACTCCCAAAAATAGAAACCTATCTACTACCTAATTTCTGTTACATTCAAGAGAAGGAGTGGAAACTCCCACTCTCGTGTGATCAATACCACTTTATAAACCCTAGAGTCCGACTTTACAAATACCACCATATAAATATGGTTTGACCAATCCAAAAAAGGGGATTTGGTCTTCTACAAGACTCGACATGATCAATCCACGAAAGGGGATTTGATCTATAAGATAATAACTCAAATTAGAATATTCTTCAAAGTTACAATATTTCAACACTCCCCCTTAACGAGAAGGGTATTCTACGGACATAACCTAGTACAACATCATCAGGAGAGAGAGAGGACAACATCATAATCAACATCTGGAACATTGACTGGCACATCTACAAATCATCAAAAGTTTTTCTCATCATCAATATCATCATCGTTCACAACATGGATCTAGAGTAACATCATCATCATCATCATCTGCATGAAGTTGAAACATCAACATCAATTAGCATAATGCTAAAACAACAATATCACCAACCCAAGGTTGTTACACCATCATCAACAACATGAGGCTGACACAACAATATCATCAACAACATGAGGCTTGAAACAACAACATCATTAGCACAAGGTTGAGACAATCAACATCATCAGCACGAGGTTCAGACAAAAACATCATCATCATATGACAACATAATGAGGCAAGTGCAACAAGTTTTTGTTTTCATACTCTGACAGATTGTCCTTACTGGACCTTCGGGTTCTGCCCACGAATCATAATATTCCCTAGGATATAAAATCCTAACAAGATACCACATGGTACTCTGACAGACCATCCTTAACGGACCTTCGGGATCTTCCCATGAATCATAAGATTCCCTAGGATATAAAATCCTAACAGAGCTACCACTACTGACCACGACTGGCATATACATGCACAAATACTCTGACAGACCGTCCTTACCAGACCTTTAGGATCTGTCCAGGGATGATCAATCCCCTAGGATATAAAATCCTAATGGAGCTACCCATTGTTGGTCAGGATACCATAGTATCATCAACATCACTCCCCCTTTCGAGGGAGGCCATTTTGGACAATACCAAGCTTGTCTTAGAAGTACTCAAACTTCACACGAGATAGAGGCTTGGTCAACACATCTGCAACCTTATCATATGTGCCAACGTATTGGATATTTACAACTCCCCTCTACACCATATCATGAATATAGTGATACCGGATTTCTATGTGCTTTGATTTATCATGGAACACTGGGTTCTTTGTCATCTTTATACAAATTTTGTTATCACATAGAATCATGGTGGATTTCATATCTAGGTCGAACAAACTTGTCAACAACTTCCGAAGCCATATGGCTTCACAACTAGTGGAACATGTTGCAATGTATTATGCGTCTTCCATGCTGAGAGAAATACTGCATTGCTTCCTACTTTTCCATGAAGTCATGGATGACCCCAGACTGAAACAACATCCTAAAGTGCTCTTTCTATCAGAAGCACTTCCAGCCCAATTTGAATCAATATAACCATATAGTCTGAATTCACGATCTCCAGTATAACAGAGACCATAATCCAACGTACCCTTAAGGTATCTCATCACATGATTTACATCTACAAGGTGAACACATCTCAGCTCTACCAGATAATGACTCAAGGTTTTCACAACAAACATCATATATCTGGCCTGGTATTCATCAAATACATCATTACAAACCAATAATCTGTCTATATAGAGTAGCATCAACCAATTCTAATGAAGTATCAACCAGGAGCTTCAACTTTGTTTCCATGGGTGTGTTCATGGATATACATTCCAACATGTCAAATCTCTTCAGTATTTCAACTTCATACTTCCATTGGTTAAGGAATATCTTCTCTCAGCTCTTCCAAACTTCAAGACCTAAGAAATAATGCATCAGGCCTAGGTATTTCATCTCGAACTCTGCAGTGAGCTTCTTCTTATAGTATGTGATGATCTTTTCTTCTTCTGTTAAGAATAAGTCATCCACATACAATAGAAATATAAATGGCTCATTATTCATAACATTGAAGTAAATGTTAGAATCAACTTTACTCTTGGTAAATCCCAAGCTTGTCAAGAAACTATCAATTCTGCCATACCAAGCTCTAGGAGCTTGATTCAACCAATACATAGCTTTCTTCAACCTACAGACATGAGTCTTTCTATATTCAACTTCAAACCCTTATGGTTGTTCTATATACACTTCTTCTTCAATAACATTATTTAAGAAGGCTATTTTCACATCCATCTGGTGTAACTTCCACTTCATGATTTTGGTTGCAAGAGCTATAATGGTTCTGATAGAAGTTTATCTAGTTATAGGATCAAATGTCTCTTCATAATCAATACCTTCCTTTTGAGAAAACCACGAGCCACAAATCTTGTTTTATGTTTTTCAATGATTCTATCTATTGAGTGTTTTATCTTGTATATCCACTTGGAAGATACCACATCTTTGTTCTTTGGTATGGGAACTACTTCCCATACATCATTCTTGATAATGGTCTGGTATTTTTTTGTCGTGGAATCCACCCATTATTTCTTATGAATGGATTCTTCAAAGCAAGTAGGTTCCTTCTCTATGAGATCAAACATCAAATCCATATAACTAGAGAATGTCTTAGGCTTCTTTCTTTGTCTCATGGTTCCTTCTGGGGCACCATACTTCTCTGCATCTTGAATAAGCTCTCTTGCCCAAGATGGATTTCTCTTGTGAGAGATAGTCATACGAGGAGGTTCTTGATATTCTATCATATCAAGATCTTCTAGAATATCATCATCAGAGGTAACTGTAACTTTATTTACGGGTTCTGTAACTCTGGGAGATACAAGTTCTTCTTCATATACTTCTTCAAGATGGCATTTACTTGATCTTTTGAGTGTTGCATCTTCATCAAAGGTTACATCTTTGCTCATCTCAATATGATAGTAACTTGGTATGTAAATTTTGAAGACCTTAGAGATCTTACAGTATCCAACAAATATTCCTTTCTTTCTTGAAGGATCCAACTTAGTTCTCCTTTATTTCAGAATGTGTACAAACACTGGACAACCAAATATTTTTAGATGTCTTACTTCTGGCTTCTTTCTGGTGAACATTTCTTCGGGGGTTTTGAATCCAAGTGCACTATGGGATATTTTGTTTTGGAAATAAATTGTTGTTCTTGATGCTTCAACCCATAAGTGCATTGGAATGTCTTGATCATGAATCATAGTCTTTATTGCTTCCATAATTGTTCTATTCTTTCTTTCTGCTACACCATTTTGTTGAGGATTATAGGCAGTGGTGAGCTCCCTCTTAATCCTGACATCTCTGCAAAATCTTCCAAATTCATTTGAGGTGTAATATCTTCCATTATCTGACCTGGGTATCTTGATTTTTCTTTCGAAGATGTTTTCTACCAAGGCTTTGAATTCCTTGAACTTTCTGAGTACTTTATCTTTTGATTTCAATAAATAAACCCAATTCTTACGAGAGTAATCATCAATAAATGATACATAGTATACATACTCTCTTAGAGAGGTTGATGACATTGGACCACATACATATAAGTGGATGAGCTCCAAGATTCCTTCTTCTTTACTGTTTCTCTTTGGGAAAGTATTTTTTATGTTCTTTCCTTGTGCACATCCCTTGCATACACCTTCATGATCAACCTTAAATTATAGTAAACCTGTAACTACCTTGATTACATATGGTAAGGCTTTGTAGTTGATGTGAGATAGTGTTCTATGCTAAAGTTCACAAGGACTCTCAGTGGAGTGATTCAAGGTTTCATCTAAGTGACCTTTTAACTTGTACACACCACCTTATTTTGTTCCAATAATAACTGCGTCTTCTATGGTTTTCCTTTAGTCCACATAATAACTTCACCATCTATGAATGGAACCCTGAAACCTTTTTTATCTAGAGATAAGATAGAAATTAAGTTCCTTGTCAAACTTGGTACATAAAGTACATCCTTCATTATCATTGGAGTCCCTGAACCAAGTTTGTAGGTGGATTCTCCCATTCCTTTGATAGGGTACTGATAATCATCTCCAAGTGAAACTTTCTGGGGAAAGTACTTTTCTGTAAGGCTAGATAGAATTTATTTCTATCTTGTCATGTGCTTAGACACACCACTATCTATGAGCCAAGTATCCTCTATAGGTGTCATAGATTGATCCAGGTGGATATCGGTGGCCACCCACCTTTTCCAGCTGGCTCAAAACAACTTTCTGGCAATTTTGGTAATTTACTATTTTTAGCAGCATTTTCGGGTCATGAACTTCCAGAGATGTTTTGAGGCCCTAAATGATGTTTTTTTCGGTATGTTGCAGGAAACAATTTTATTCCTCGAATATATCTTTCCAATGATCTATCGTACGCCTAAAATAGAGATAGTATGCAAAAGTTACGACCCCGGGAATTTGATGTATTGACTTACCCAAATGGGGCCCACATGACTTTTGGCGCTTCATCTCCTAGGGTTAGGTTTTTGGATGTCTAGGGTTTTTGACACTCATGTTTATTGTAAAAAGTCTTTCAGAGCCTCATTGTAATCATCTTCTTGTGAATGAGTGCATCTGCCGCATCTCTTCTCAGAGATAAGCCACCACCATTCTAGCAAGCTTGTTTTCCGTTGCATTTTACAGTTTCAACTTATTTCCTTATTGAATAGAAAACCAGTTTTACTGCATCTCTGTTATTCTGTGTTAAGAATATATTAATAATATTTATTCATTTCATTCTACTCATAAAATCTGGATCAGTGGTATCAGAGCAGTCTGCTCCTTTTCATCTTAATGCATGTCCCCAATGAGGTCAGAGTACAAAGAATTGGGTCTCAAGCTTGTTTCTCTTGAGGACCAAAGCTCTCGCACGCCCAAGCGACCTCTCATGGAAGGAGAAAATAAAAATTACAGGAAAGGAGATCCTTTCAAAATGTTGATTGAGGAATCCCTCATGCAACAGAGGAACGAGATGATGGATAGTTTTGCACAAATCCTTCGGCGACTACCAACAGGTGATGCATCTTCTTCGAGTGGAGGTGTCGCCCCCTTCAAGGTACAAATAAACTTTGATATTCATGTATTTGAAGTTCAAATAGATGCAGATGATGTAGACAAGTGGTTGAATATACTAGAAGGGTATTTTTTTGTCCATAACTTTTTGAATAGAGAAAATATTACTTTTGTGCTCCTCAAAGTTGTTCCCCATGTCAAAGATTGGTGGGAAACTTTCTGTGAGCAATAGGAAACCGAGGAACCCTTGTTATTTATAGTCACGACCACCCGAGAATTCTTCAGGGATGTTATTAAGGAAAAATACTACCCTGTTGGAAGTTACGATGACTTGTATACCAAATGGACCACACTGTGGCAAGAAAGAGACCAAGCAGTGCTAGATTTCACAAATATCTTCCATACCTTACGCACCAAGATGGGTATCAAAGATTCAGAGTGACATCTGGTGCTCAAGTATCATGGTGCTCTGCATAGATACATCCAAACTAAAATGGAATTTATGGACATCTCGTTCTTGGGTGTGACCTACTGAGATGTTGTTAAAATCGAGCATAAGCTCAAACAAAAGACATGGCAATTTGGGCCTAGGAACCCCGCACAACAAAAGCCAGGAAAGGGCGGCCCCAACCCACAGAACAAAGTATAGAGAAAATATGGACAATATCAGGACAACCAGTCCAAGCCACAAGCAAAGAAGGACACTGGAAAGACAAAGAAAGATACCGGGAAGTGGTGCGACTTCCATAAGATCCCTTGGCATAACATTGTTGACTGCTGCTCAAAGAAGTCGTTGGTGGCCAAAGTGAAAGCCTCTGAATCAGATGCAGGTTTTGACTCTGAGTCAAAACTAGAAAGGGGAAGACGGATTATTGATGTGGAACCCAGTGCCACCATTGCTACCACCAAGCTCTATCTTGATCAACCAGACGAGCCAGAAGAAGGAGAGTGCCTCTTCCATTCACATATGTGGGTAAAAGGCACCCCGCTGCACTTCATCATTGATATAAGTAGCCAGAAGAACCTCATCTCAGTAGATGTTGTCAAGCGGTTGGCCCTGCCAAAAACACCACACCCACAACCCTACACCATTGGATGGCTCTGCCAAGGAAGCGATCTTCGTGTCAACCAACAGTGTCGACTGTCGTATGGAATCAAGCCCTTCAAAGATGAGGTATTGTGTGATGTCTCTCCTCTCGAAGTTTGTGATGTTCTTTTGGGACAATCTTATTTATGGAAACGTCATGTTGTATATGAGTCTCGACCTCATAGTGTTATTATTACTTTGAACAAGAAATTGTACAGGATACCCGAGGCAGTCCCACCTAGTGTTATTTCCTTGATCTCTGCCAAGCAATGCAGGAATGTCATCTCTCAGATGGGGAAGTTTTTCTTCTTCATGATTCACTCTCGGAATGAGTGAAATATCATAGCCACATCCAGGGTATCTGCGGCTGACCTATCCACACAGAAGAAGTAAGTATATAAGATCATCGAAGAATACTCAGATCTCTTCTCCTCACCTACCGGGGTACCTCTGCACTGTCAGGTCAAGCACCCCATCGATATGACCCTCGATGCACCACTACCCAATGGGCTAGTCTATCACCGCTCTATGTTAGAGATTGAGGAGATCAAGTGACAGATCCAAGAACTGCTCCACAAGGGGCACATATGTCCCAGCTCATCACCTTGGGGGAGCCCAATCGTACTGGTACAGAAGAAAGATGGAACCTGGTGACTCTGCATTGATTACCAAGCCTTGAATAAAATCACAGTCAGAAATCGGTACCCAATTCCCCAAATCGACGACCTCCTTGATTTACTCACGGGGGTCAAATACTTCAGTAAGATCGATCTGAAGTCTGGATACCACCAGGTCCTGATAGAACAGACATATGTATGGAAGACCGCCTTCAAGTCAAAGGAAGGCCTTTTTGAATGGTTGGTCATGCCCTTTGGTTTGACAAATGCTCCAGCCACTTTCATGAGAATGATGGACAATATCTTGCGACCATTCACTAATAATTTTTTAGTGGTTTATATGGATGACATTATCATTTACAACAAGTCTTGGTCATAATACTTGTAGCATATTCAACAGGTTCTACACACCCTGCGACATCACAGGCTATACACCAACTTGGAAAAATGCTTCTTCGACATGGACAGGGTCCATTACCTAGGCTACATCATTGATCAGCATGGCATACATGTGGATCTAGCTAAGATCCAAGTCATCCGTGACTGGCCAACCCCAACCACACTCACTGAGCTTCATAGCTTCTTGGGCCTTGCCAATTTCTACCGTAGGTTCATGTTGGGATTATCCCATATTGCATGGGCCCTCAACCAAATAACCAGGGGTGGTGGTAAGGAAACATTTGTGTGGGGTCGGTTGTAACAACAAGCGTTCGATGATTTGAGGTAGCGCTTGTGCTCAGCCCCATTATTTTCACTACCAGACGTGCAATAACCCTTTAAGATCGAGACAGATGCTTCAGACTATGCTGTGGGCGTCATACTCACTTAGCACGACCAACCCATGGCCTATCATAATGAGACACTATTAGATGTTGTCCGTAAGTACCCTACTTATGAAAAAGAAATGTACTCCATTGTGCAAGCCTGCTGCCAGTGGAGACATTACATTTTTGGAAAGGAGACAGTCATCCACACTGATCATAAGCCACTTCAGTTCATGCAAACACAAGGAAAATTATAGAATCACTACCATCAAAAATGGTCCACATACTTACAACAATTCCACCTCAATATCAAGTATAAAACAGGAAGCACCAACCGCGTCGTTGATTACCTCAATAGACCGCCAGACATGACACTCACCATGCCACTAGAATCTTGCGGCCATGAGACCTCTAGATGCCCCCAACTCTATGAGACAGACCTGGAATTCACCACCACCTACCAAATGTTGGGTGAAAATGCAGTTGTCGATAATTTCCATCTTCAGGAGGGGTTGTTGTGTCATCTGGGCCATATCTACGTTCCATCAAGCGAGCGAGCGAAGCTGATCTAGGAAGCCCACTACAGTCGGGTGGAAAGACACTTCGGGTTCGAAAAGATAGTGACAATTCTACAAAAACATTTCTATTGGTCGAAACTTCGACATGAGGTCAACAAGTATATCTGGTCCTGCACTGCCTGCGCTATTTCCAAACCATCCACTAAGAATTAGGGCATGTACATCCCTCTTCCTACTCCTGACACGCCATGGGAATCCATCTCAATAGACTACATGTCGAGCCTCCCGTCCACCAAGTGGGGAAATGACTGTGTTTTTGTGGTTGTTGATCACTTTTCTAAGATGGCAATTATGGTTGCCTGCAAGAAGATCATCACAGCATAAGCCATTGTCACGCTCTTATTTGAACGAGTCTGGGTACATTTTGGAATCCCACAAACCATTGTCTCAGATTGGGACAATCGATTTCTCAACACATTTTGGTCGAGCCTCTAGTCACTGCTGGACACCAAGCTCACAAAATCCACTGCTTTCCACCCCCAGACAGATGGCCAAACTAAGGTCGTAAATCTAATGATCGTGCATATCTTTCTCATGTATAATTCCAAGAACCCTCACACATGGGATGAGAATCTTCCCTATGTCCAACATAGCTACAACTGAGCCCTGCATAGCTCAACCAACCATAGCCCCTTTCAGGTGGGGTTGGGATTCCAACCAGTGGGTCCCATAGATTTTTCAATTCCCCTTGCACTCACCTCGACCGACTTATCTCTTGCTCCAACTGAAGCTGACAAAACCACCCAGTTCATTGAGTGGATCCAACACATCCACCAACAGGTTCAGGAGATCTTATAGAATTCCAATGACAAGTACAAGCAGTGCCATGATCAACATCGGGTGCCACATAAGTTTCAGGTGGGCAACAAAGTTTGGTTGCACTTGCAGAAAGAATGCCTTATAGGACCCCATCATAAGCTTCACCCACTCCGTTATGGGTTGTACACCATCACCAAGGCTATGGGGGATAATGATTTTGAGCTCAACATTCCTCCTTTCCTTAGCCTCAACCCAATGTTCAACGTGGATCTCCTTCGGCCTTATTTCCCACCATTATTGGACACCTAAAACGTAGTAGAACATATGACACCAACAAAGCTCAACCCCAACTACATACAACAGGCCTCCAATGATCAAATTGTGGACACACAGATCAAGGGCACTCTATAGCAAAGGATCCAACTTTATTGAGTCGATAAAGTAGGGCAGCTCCTACACCAAGGCAAGTGGCTCACCTGAGGCCAAATTTAGCATAAATTTCTTCATCTGATGGGGGAACTCAATGCAATGGATACCATTTCTTCCTAACGAGGGGGGATTGATCCAGGTGGATATCAGTGGCCACCCACCTTTTCCAGCTGGCTCAAAACAACTTTCTGACAATTTTGGTAATTTACTATTTTTAGCAGTTTTTCGGGTCCTGAACTTCCAGAGCCGTTTTGAGGCCCTACACGACTTTTTTTTGGGTCTGTTGCTGGAAACATATGTATTTCTCAGACATATATTTCCAACGGGCTATCGTACACCTAAATCAAATATAGTATGCAAAAGTTACGACCTCAGGAAGTTGATGTACTGACTTACCCAAACGGGGCCCACATGACTTTTGTCGCTTCATCTCCTAGGGTTAGGTTTTTGGATGTCTAAGGTTTTTTACACTCTTGTTTATTGTAAAAAGGATTTCAGAGCCTCATTGTAATCATATTCTCAAGAACGAGAACAATCGTCGCATCTCTTCTCAGAGATAAGCCACCAACATTCCAGCAAGCTTGTTTTCCGTTGCATTTTACAGTTTCAGCTTATTTCCTTATTGAATAGAAAACCATTTTTTACTGCATCTCTGTTATTCTGTGTTAAGCATATGTTAATAATCTTTATTCATTTCATTCTACTCATAAAATCTGGATCAGTGGTATCAGAGTGGTCTGCTCCTTGTCGTCTTAATGCATGTCCCCAACGAGGTCAGAGTAGAAAGAATTGGGTCTCAAGCTTGTTTCTCTTGAGGACCAAAGCTCTTGCACGCCCACGCGACCTCTCATGGCAGGAGAAAATAAAATGATGGGAGATGAGATCCTTTCAAAATGTTGCTTGAGGAAGCCCTCACACAATAGAGGAGAAATATGATGGATATTTTCGCACAAATCCTTCGACGACTACCATTAGGCAACGCATATTCTTCGAGCGGAGGCGCCGCCCCCTTCAAGGTACAAATAAACTTTGATATTCATGTATTTGAAGGTTAGATAGACGCAAATGGTGTAGAAAAGTGGTTGAATCTAATAGAAGGGTATTTTTTTGTCCATAACTTTTCGAATAGAGAAAATATTACTTTTGCGCTTCTCAAAGTCGTTCCCCATGTCAAATATTGGTGGGAAATTTTCTGTGAGCAAAAGGAAACCGAGGAACCCTCGTTATTTACAGTCACGACCACCTGGGAATCCTTTAGGGATGCTATTAAGGAACAATACTACCTTGTTGGAAGTTATGATGACTTGTATACCAAATGGATCACACTGTGGAAAGAAAGAGACTAAGCAGTGCCAGAGTTCACAAATATCTTCCATACCTTGCACACCAAGCTGGGTATCAAAGATTCAGAGCGACATCTGGTGCTCAATTATCATGGTGCTCTGCATAGATACATATAGATCAAAATGAAATTTTTGTACATCTCGTCCTTGGGCGCATCCTACCCATATGTCGTTAAAATCGAGTAGAAGCTCAAACAAAAGATGTGGCAATTTGGGCCCGGGAACCCCTTGCAACAAAAGCTAGGAAAGGGCAGCCCCAACCCACAGAACAAAGGATAGAGAAAATATGGACAGTATCAGGACAACCAGTCCAAGCCAGAAGCAAAGAAGGACACTGGAAAGACAAAGAAAGATACCGGGAAGTGGTGCGACTTCTATAAGAGCCCTTGGCATAACATTGCTGACTGTCGCTCAAACTAGTCGTTGGTGGCCGAAGTGAAAGCCTCTAAATCAGATGCGGGTTCTGACTTTGATTTAGAACCAGAAAGGGGAAGACGAATCATTGACGCGGAACCAAGTGCCACCGTTTCTACCACCAAGCTCCAACCCGATGAACCAGACGAGCCAGAAGAAGGAGAGTGCCTCTTCCATTCATAGATGTGGGTAAAATGCACCCCGCTGCACTTCATCGTTGATAGAGGTAGCTAGAAGAACCTCATCTCAGCCGAGGTTTTCAAGCATCTGGCCTTGCCGACAAAGCCACACCCACAACCTTACACCATTGGGTGGCTCTGCCAAGGAAGCAATCTACGCGTCATCCAACAGTGTTGATTGTCGTATGGAATCAATCCCTTCAAAGACGAGGTATTGTGAGATGTCACTCCTCTCGAAGTTTGTGATGTTCATTTGGGCAAACCTTATTTATGGAAACATCATGTTGTATATGAGTCTAGGCCTCGTAGTGTTATTATTACTTTGAACATGAAATTGTACAGGATACCCAAGGCAGACCCACCTAGTGTTATTTTCTTGATCTCTGCCAAGCAATGCAGGAAGGTCATCTCTCAGACGGGGAATTTTGTCTTCTTTGTGATTCGCTCTTGGAATGAGTGAAAGATCACAGCCACATCTAGGGTCTCTGCGGTTGACCTCTCCACACAGCATAAGCAAGTAGATAAGATCGTCGAAGAATACTCTGATATCTTCTCCTCACCTATTGGGGTACCTCTGCACTATCAATTCAAGCACCCCATCGCTCTAACCCCCGACGCACTGCTGCCCAATGGGCCCATATATCGCTGCTCTATGTTAGAGAGTGAGGAGATCAAGAGATAGATCCAAGAACTTCTCCACAAGGGGCACATCTATCCCATCTCATCACCTTACGAGAGCCCAATCATACTGGTACAGAAGAAAGATGGAACCTAACGACTCTGCATTGATTATCGGGCCTTGAATAAAATCACAGTCAGAAACCAGTACCCAATTCCCCAAATCGATGACCTCCTTGATCAACTCACGGGGGCCAAATACTTCAGTAAGATCGATCTGAAGTCTGTCTACCACCAAGTCCCGATAGAACAGACAGATGTATGGAAGACCGCCTTCAAGTCAAAGGAAGGCCTTTTTGAATGGTTGGTCATGCCCTTTGGTTTTTAAAATTCTCCAGCCACTTTCATGAGGATGACGGATGATATCCTGCGATCATTCACTAATAATTTTGTAGTGGTTTATCTGGATTACATTCTCATTTACAACAAGTCTTGGGTAGAACACTTGCAGCATATTCAACAGGTTTTGCACACCCTGCGGCATCACAAGCTATACGCCAACTTGGAAAAATGCTCCTTCGGCATGGACAGGGTCCATTACCTGGGATATATCATTGATAAACATGGCGTACATGTGGATCCATCTAAGATCCAAGTATTTCGTGATTGGCTAGCCCCAACCGCACTCACTGAGCTTCAGAGCTTCTTGGGCCTTGCCAATTTCTACCGTAGGTTCGTGTTGGGATTCTCCCATATTGCATAGGCCCTCGGAAAAATAACCATGGGTGGTGGTAAGGAAAAATTTACGTAGGGTCGGTCCCAACAACAAGTGTTCGATGATTTGAAGCAACATTTGTGCTCAGCCCATCACTTTCACTACCAAATGAGATCGAGATAGATGCTTTAGATTATGTTGTGGGCATCGTTCTCACTCAGCATGGCCACCTCGTGGCCTATCATAGTGAGACACTATCAGATGTTGTATGTAAGTACCCTACTTACAACAAATAAATGTACTCCATTGTGCAAGCCTACCGCTAGTGGAGACATTACATTCTTGGAAATGAGACAATCATCCACACTGATCATAAGCCACTGTAGTTCATGCAAACACAAGGAAAATTACAGAATGAACGCCATCAAAAGTGGTCCACATACTTACAACAATTCCACCTCAACATCAAGTATAAAACATGAAGCACCAACCACATCGTTAATTGCCTCATTAGACCGCTAGTCGTGACACTCACCATGGTGCTAGACTCTTGTGGCCATGAGACCTTTGGATGGCCCCAACTCTATGAGATAGACCCGAACTTCGCCAACACCTACCAAATATTGGGTGCAAATGAAGTTGTCAATAATTTCCATCTTCAGGAGGGGTTGTTGTGTCATATGGGCCATATCTGCATTCCATCAAGTGAGCGAGCAAAGATGATCTAGGAATCCCACTATAGTCAGGTGGCAGGACAATTCGGCGTCAAAAATATAGTGGGGATGCTACAAAAACATTTCTACTGGCCAAAACTTTGATAGGAGGTCAACAAGTATATCATTTCCTGCACTGCCTATGCTATTTCCAAACCGTCCACTAAGAAATAGGGCCTGTACACCCCTCTTCCTACTCTTGACACGCCATGGGAATCCATCTCAATGGCCTACATGTCGGGCCTCTCGTCCACCAAGAGAGGAAATGACTGTGTTTTTGTGGTTGTTGATCGCTTTTCTAAAATGGCAATTCTGGTTTCCTAGAAGAAGAGCATCACAACAGAAGCCACTGCCAAGCTCTTCTTTGAACGAGTCTGGGTACATTTTGGAATCCCACAAACCATTGTCTCATATCGGGACAGTTGATTTCTCAGCACATTTTGGTCGAGCCTTTGGTCACTGCTGGACATGAAGCTCACCAAATCCATGACCTTCCACCCCCAGACAAATGGCCAAACCGAGGTCGTAAATCGAATGATCGTGCATATCTTGCGCATGTATAATTCCAAGCACCCTCGCACATGGGATGAGATTCTTCCCTATGTCCAACATAGCTACAATCGATCCCTGCATAGCTCAACTGGCCACAACCCCTTTCAGGTGGGGTTGGGATTCCAACCATTGGGTCCTATAGATGTTCCACTTCCCCTTGTAGTCACCTCATTCGACTCATATCCTACTCCAAATGAAGCCGAAAAATCCACTCGGTTCATTGAGCGGATCCAGCACATCTGCCAACAAGTTCAGAAGATCCTACAGAAGTCCAATGACAAATACAAGCAACGCCATGATCAACATTGGGTGCCACATAAGTTTCAGGTGGGTGACAAAGTTTGGTTGCACTTGTAGAAAGAACGCCTTACAAGACCCCATCGGAAGCTTCGCCCACTCCGTTATGGGTCGTACACCATCACCAAGGATATGGGGGATAATGCTTTTGAGCTCAACATTCCTCCTTTCCTTGGCTTGCACCCAATGTTCAATGTGGACCTCTTTTGACCTTATTTCCCACCATTATTGGACACCTCAGACGTAGCAGAACAATTGACACCAACAAAGCTCAACCCTGACTGCATACAATAGGCTTCTAGTGATCAAATTGTGGACACACAGATCAAGGGCACTCGACAACAAAAGATCTAGCTTTATTTAGTTGTCAAAGCAGGGCAGCTCTTGCACCAAGGAAAATGGCTCACCCGGGGCAAAATTCAGTAGAAATTTCCTCATCTGATGGGGGAACTTAATGTAATGGAGACCATTGCTTCCTAAGGAGGGAGGATTGATCCAGGTGGATATCGGTGGCCACCCACCTTTTCCAGTTGGCTCAAAACAACTTTCTGACAATTTTGGTAATTTATTATTTTTAGCAGTTTTTCGGGTCCTGAACTTCCGGAGCCATTTTGAGGATCTAAATGACATTGTTTTGGGTATGTTGCAGGAAATAGTTGTATTTCTCAGATATATCTTTCCAATGGGCTATCGTACGCCTAAAACATAGATGGTATGCAAAATTTATGACCCTAGGAAGTTGATGTACTGACTTACCCAAACGAGGCCCACATGACTTTTTGGCGCTTCATCTCCTAGGGTTAGGTTTTTGGATGTCTAGGGTTTTTGACACTCCTGTTTATTGTAAAAAGGATTTCAGAGCCTCATTGTAATCATCTTCTTGCGAATGAGTGCAGTCATCGCATCTCTTCTCAGAGATAAGCCGCCACCATTCCAGCAAGCTTGTTTTCCGTTGCAGTTTACAGTTCCAGCTTATTTCCTTATTGAATAGAAAACCAATTTTACTGCATCTCTATTATTCTGTGTTAAGCATCTGTTAATAATCTTTAGTCATTTGGTTCTTCTCATAAAATCCGGATCATAGATCCTGAGAGGGAAGAAAACAAAACATAATCTTCAATTTATTCTTTAGTCACCTTCTTGGGTGGCTCATCGTCTTCAATTGCATGGGCATGATGTCTTTTGTTATTTCTCTTCTTGTATTCTTCCCTTCTGGCGGGACAATTATTAGCAATGTGTCCCATCTTATCGCAATGATAACATTGATAAGAGGAGAAATATTTTTCCTTTATTTGACCCTTATGATATTTATGGAATCTCTTTGGAGGGTGATATTCTTTATGGAAGTGGGTGAATCTATTTGGGGAGTGAGATTCTTTATGAAGGTGGGTCTCCTTTTGGAAATGAGACCTTTTCTTTCCTCCTTTAGCATGAACAGCTAGGGATTGATCTTCACCCCTTAATAGTACGACTTTTTGGTTGGCTACTCTTGCTTCTTATTGAACACGTTCTTCCCATAGTCTGTCAAATTGGAGTTTCTCTGTTCTTGCACAGATAGTTTGGATGAAGGCATCCCAAGGTCTTATGATACCATTAAGAGTTCATCTTCATCCAAGTTGTCTCCAATTGCTTCTAACTGTTCCTTGAATTGAGTAACCCTAGAGAAATAGTCTTGAATTGTTTCTCCTTTCTACATCTTTCTATTCTTGAGTTGGGTTCTCAAGTTCATATTTTGGTTAGGGCATCAAAAATCTCTTTTGGATTATTCTTAGAAGACACTTGAGGGATCTAGTGGTATTTAATGGAATATGAAATTATTCTTTTGGCCCTAATCATATCCTTCTTGTACTTCTGTTTGGTTGCTTCTTCTTCGGGTTCCAATACATTTTCTTTTATGAATTTTGAAAAGTCATTCTCTTCAAGAATGAGTCCAATTATGTACTTATAGGCACATAAATTTTCCACACCTTCTAATTTGTCCACAAGTTTGGTGTTTGCATAGATATTGACTCGGAGCTAGGAGAATGACCAGAAAATGAAAGTGCTCAGAAAATGAATCTGAACTTACCAGGAGATGTGCCGGGCTGAGGCGAGTTGGCTGTAGCTGACTGTTTCCAAAATTTCAAAGCTTTACCCCTTGAAACTTGACCTGCACAAATCTCGACTCGTATTTCTGGTACTGGTTCTGGTTTCCTGGTTTTTTTGTACTAGCCAAAACTAGGATTTGAATTTCCAGAGAGTCTGGCCACTGAAAAGGTGTGCTCAAGCTACCAAAGGATGCGCTAGGGTAGGGTGCACTTACCTAGATATTTTTTGGTCATAAATTCCTCTCCAATAAAAATCCCTATTTTCCTTGTACGTAAACAATGACATTTTTAGATACCCAATGAAAGGTGCTCTATTTATTCAAGCTCTTAAACCATGTTAAGTTTAATGTTGTTATCAAGTTATTTTCAATTTACTAGAGCAGTCAATGAATTTCCAAAACAACAACATAAAGAGGATCACTGAATGAAACGCAATCACAAGGTACACAACATTTCATCCTGGGAAACCCTCATGGGGGAGAAAACCCAAAAAAAACTTCCTCAATAATAGATTTCCAATACAATTCCAAGACTAAGACCAAATCACCAAGAATAAACTAGGGTTGAGCATGCGCCTCTCTTCTCCTTCTTGCAACTGCAACTTCCTTCAAAATATGCGCACTAGAAGTGTGAGTGAGTGAGTTTGTGAACAAGTGAGGTTCCATCCTAGAGGTCGACTTTACAAATACCATCATATAAATATGGTTTGACCAATCTACAAAAGGGGATTTGGTCTTATACAAGACCTGACATGATCAATCCACAAAAGGGGATTTTATCTATAAGATAATAACTCAAATATAATTAGAATATTCTTCGAAGTTACAATATTTCAATAGTGGTTAAAACCACTTTATAAACCCTAGAGGCCAAATTTACAAATACCACCATATAAATATGGTTTGACCAATCCAAAAAAGGGGATTTGGTATTATACAAGAACTGACATGATCAATCCACAAAAGGCGATTTGATCTATAAGATAATAACTCAAATATAATTAGAATATTCTTCGAAGTTACAATATTTCAACATATTCTAGAGTGAGAAAGGATCTAGGAAGGTGATCCATTATTTAAGGAAGTAATGGAGAGGTATCATATCATCATCAAGTGGGTCACTCATGAATCCATGTGGACCATGCAAAACACCTCTCAATGGGTAGGCACATGTGAGTAACCCAAGTGTGAACTTCATAGGCTACATTTTTTCTCCCTTGCATGACTGTTATCCATGAGATGGATACAGTAGGGCGTTGCAAGGAAGGAGAGAAGCAAGCAAATGGAAAATATTAAGATAGGGATCTTGTAGTGTAAGTCAATGCACTGATGTCATGAGGGACTACTCCACTAACTTGTGGGCATATATATCTTGTAGTACAAGTGGATGCATATTACCCCCTCACATCTAGGGGTAACTAGAGGATATTGTTTTCCCCATGATCCACATTACAAACAACAATTCTGATGATGACATTAAGGATTCTCCACGGATATTTCCCCACATATGCCTTCCACTTTATGCTCATCTCACTCACATTAGATGATATGGTGCATGAAAAACATGAGGTACCTTGTTCTCATGCTTCATATCAAGTGCTAGTGCTCAATATTTTTGAAAAGAAAATAGTGACCATGGGTTGAATTTGATGATGGATCATGATGCTTTGAATTTATACCTTTTGCTTTGCCTTGTTTCACCTTGGTGGTCATCATCATATCCTAGTCAAGCATTGTTACTCTTGGGTAGAGTTTTACTATTGGGGGCCCTTGATAAGGGTAATGTGTCCATATAGTGATTCATACATAACACACTCCACCTTTCACATCTCCATTATGCATTGTTTTGGGTTGTTTTTCATATGTCACCCATAAAGGTTCATGCCTCATAATCCCATGAGAAGAAGAATATAGAATTCTCTAGGTTGATGCAACTTGGTATATTAAAAGAAATATAATATAGAAAAAGAAAATGCTAAAAATAAAAAGAAAAGAAGAAAGAAAATAGAAGTCAAGAACCAAGAAAAAATAAGAAACATGTGCTCTTCCCCCTTACTAAGAGGCCATCACTCCAATTCCTATGCAATGAATGCATACCTGACTAACAAAAAGGACTTAGCAAATGAAAATAAAAATCCAAAAAATATTGAATGAATAAAGAAAATGGCAAATAGGGGTTTAGAAAGATGCATTGTCGAGGAAATGGAAACTCATTTCCTAAGAACTCCCTCATACAAAGGCGCTCATGAGGATGACTATCATACATAACCTTTCATGACTATGTCACCACTCATGAAGTAAACCCAAAACCATACCATATGCCATTACACATACTACTCGATGGGTTTCTTGGGAAATACTCCTTTTCCTAGGTACTAACACACCTAACAGGGGTTAATGATGATCCTCCCATACCTAAAATTAGCATATTGTATAAGTTTATGGGCTAGTGTGAAGTTTGAAGAGGATACTTAATGTGATATATATAGTGGATTTTAAATTGACATGACTCACTTTATATGGTGTATTTGACTTGTGTGCATGCCTCTGGATTTGATGGGTACATTGGGCCACATGAGCCCCTCTTTGGATAATGGATTTCACATGGCTACCCACTTGATTGAGCCTTGGTCCTTTGGAGTACATTGAGGGACTAATAACACATTTGATGGAGGTTATCCCACTACATGAGAGGTCATTTGACATATTTTGTAGGGCGTTGAGCCTTATGATGATATGAATCTTTTATTGAGACACCCTAGCACCCATTGGGTATGATTTGACGCCTTGAAAATGGGACATTGCACCTTTACATGATGATTTGACACCTCTTGATGGGATATTTCACCTTTAAATAATGATTTGGACATACTTTGATGAGATGTCACACCTTTTGGGGCATTATATGACACTTGGTGATGAAACATTGAAACACTTAGAGGAAATGTTTCACTTCTGGAGCCCTTACACTTCAGTTTTGAGTGAGTCGCCCACTTTATGAGGCCACACATGCCACACTTGTGAGGTTTAGCATACCTTTATGATGGGCGTCTTATTTTATCAACATGTTTAGTTCATCTTGGAGGCATTGTTGGGGGTCTTAGTGACCTATCCACTCTTGTATCGTGGATATTTTATGTCTTTTTTCCTTATATCTAGGGTTTGTGAGAGACCTTATTTCATGTTTTTAGGGATTTTTGTGGAATAGAAGGGTGCTTGATCTCATATAAATAAGAGAATCACTTCTCACTTGTAAATCATTGCTACTTGTGGAGAATCATTACTACTTGTATATTATTCTTATCTCTCTTCTAAAATTGTTATGGATGGTTAGTTAGAGCGATTTCTTGATGATGATGTCTTGTGAATGACTTTACTTATTCATGGATGTTCATTGGTAGGGTTTTGTTGGATGAAATAATTCTTGAGTAAATGGTCTCATTTTATCTTATGGTTTTGTTTATGAATGAATATAAGTGTAATTGTGCTAAGTGTAATTGTACTTCTCTAGTGATGGTGGTGAATTCTCTTGGTTTCTTATTGAACAAACCCTTATTTTCAAAACTTTTGGAAGGTTACTAGTGGAGTACTTTCCCTTGAACTATATTGGAGTTTCAACAAGGTACTATGAGGATCTTCTAGGGTTTGTAGTGGACAACCCTATATATCACCCTAGAATTCACTTGCATTTATTCAAAGGAGTCCTTATAATTGACCCCTTATGCCCCAAAAAATATAGTAGGCACTAGTCTTCTCCCTTTAGTCAGTAATAAAACTCATTTTATCTCTCTAATTTTATGTTTGATGGTAAAATTAGGGTTTTGTAACAACAATACATTCATTTTCAGCAATAGAAAAGCTAGACGTTTTGGTATTTGTGCACTTATTTCACTTGAAACTAATCTTTACACTATAAAATTGTCTTGCGGATTTTTATTTCAACCCAAATAGGGTTGGACGTCTATGGTTTCTTGGATAATATATTCATTTATAATTTCAGATTGTATTACTTATCTAAAACCCTAACTTTATCCATCATCTTAGCCATATTTTTACTTGATGATTACTTTCTCAAGGGATAGAATTATTGTTGTTTTTATAACTTATTTTACTTTTGTAATTGATCACTTTTCATACAATTTTTGCAACAACCCTTAGTATTTTCTTGATTTATAGTGTTTGGGGATCACCTTGCATCAAATATTGAGTTGACAAACATTCTAAAGATGTCATAGAGTACCTCAAGCCAAATCTAGAATTGACTTGTATTAACCGCCTAAAACCCTAATTTGTTTGACATATCTCATTGGTGGTATTTTAGGCAGATGATTAGGAGGAATTATACTTGATTATGTCTTGCCTTAGGAGTCCTAAGTCCTACAAGAGAATCCTCCCTTGTGTTGGATGTTGGAAAATGTTTAACATATAGCGTATGCTTGTCATTAATGGCAAGTACAACAGTGAAGATGACAGGATCAGAATGTGCATCGATGGACAAACAGGAACAACGTAGGCTCAGGAGGAATTAGTGCAGAGTCAAAATTCTTCCAAGTAAGAAGGATGTGTAAACTTGGAGGAGAAGCGTCGCTGATCGTTGGATCCCATCCAAAATTCCCTACAGCATGAGGGCCGTCAGATCTGAATAAAAACAAGAAGAGCACGCGCTGAAGAGAAGGATAGATCTCAGGCGCTAGATCTGAGCGAACTCAGAAGCTCATGAGTGGAAGAGCCGAGGATTTGGTGTTAAAGGTCGTGAGGCGTGAGGTCGCGAAGCAGCAAAGTGGTGAGAAGATCAGGACCGTCCATCTATGAAGGATGCGTGGCAGAGATCGGAGAGATCTCGTGAACTCGGGAGTTCGCAGGGTGAAAGACCGAATATTGGGTCTTCAAAGTCGCGAGGCGCGAGGAGGTGAGGCGACGAAGTGGTGAGAAGATCAGGACCGTCCATCTGGGAAGGACGCGTGGCGAGAGATCGAGAGATCTCACGAACTCGGGAGTTCACAAGTTGAGAGTCCAAACATTGGGTACTCCAAGTCGCAAGGTCGCGAGGTAGCGAGAGAAGGACAGTCCTCGGATCCGGATCACAGGAGGACCGTTGGATCTGCGCGGGGGATCACACATGGAGAGATATCGTCATCTCGCTGACTGGAAAGTCAAGGGAACGACGAGATCCGAGATCGTGATTTAATCGTAGTCCGTTGGATCAAGAGGACACGTGGCAAAAGATCGTCATCTCGCTGACTGGAAATTCAAAGCAACAGCGAGATGCGAGATTGCGATTTAATCAAGGACCGTTGGATCAAGAGGACACGTGGCGAAAGATCAGAGCACCATAAAGCTCCATCTCAGAGTTTCGCCTATCGCGACTTGGAGTGACGAAAATATCCATCTTAGGATCAGTGAGATGAGAGATCATGAAATGATCCCGACCGTCAATACATCAAAAGATGTGGACCGTTGATCTGAGTTCCATCTCAGAGTCTCTCCTATCGCGACTTGGAGTGACGAAAATCTCCATCTTAGGATCAGCGAGATGCGAGATCATGAAATGATCCTGACCGTCAATACATCAAAAGATGTGGACTGTTGATTTGAGCTCCATCTCGGAGTCTCGCCTATCGCGACTTGGAGTAACGAAAATCTCCAATGAAGGAACAACGAGATGTGAGATCATGATGAGATCAGGACCGTTGATACACCAAGATCATGAACCGTCGATCAGGGTCGATGAAGATCAAGAGTTCGACTATCTCAGAGAAGACGAAGAGTCTTAAAACTTCCAGAGAGACTGAGGAATCTTAGTATAACATACAGTGATGTTGGACACATAGGGCGAACCACCAGAGAAGCTAAAGAGTCACGATGATAATCAGACAGATCACTCAAGAGGTGGAGGATAATGGTGCAGAGTCAGCATGCAGAGGCATTGCAAACACTACATGCACAAGGTGCACAAAAGCTATAAATACACGGTACGGAGAAGAGATGGGGTTGTTGTTGCTGTTGGAGGTTGTTGTGAGTGTTGTTGGTAAAGGTGATTCAGGTGTGAAGAAGGAGGAGAGTGCAACAGCTGAATAGCATAGAAGAGGAACTGTGCAGAGAATGGAGATGGCACACAGAGCATAAAAAGCAGAAGAATAGACAACGCAAGTGATGTGAGAAGAAAGGCAAAGAGGCAGACAGAGCAATGAAATGCAACAGAACAGTGATAAGTCGGGTAAGCCATTGTTGAACATTATATCATTGTAATAAGTTTCAGAAGCAAAGATTTATATTTTAGGGTGGTTGGGAGGTGCTAGGGAGGACTGTTGTCCTCAGAGGTTCAAGTGGGTGCTTGAACACAGGGAGTTGGTGCTTCCTTCTAGTTGGTGCTAGAGAAACACAGGGAGTTGGTGCTTCCTTCTAGTTGGTGCTAGAGAAACCAGGGAGTTGGTGCTTCCTTCTAGTGGGTGCTAGAGAAAATAGAGAGTTGGTGCTCTCATCAAGTTGTAGCTTGCTAAACAGAGGTTGTAGCCTCATTATGAGTTGGTTCTCATATGTATGATAATGTAAAGATTGTAAGCATTACTTATCATATAAAGAAAAAGAGGTTTTAACCCTGTATGGGTTTCCTCAGGAAATATCTGTCTCTGTGTTTACTCATATATGTGACTGATGCTGGATGTGCCATTGTTTATTTCCCTGCATTATTGTGATCATCATTTAGTGTCTCATCAAAGAGTTTAAAAGAAGCATAATTGTTTAAGAATGGTAACAACTGATTCACCCCCCCCCCTCTCAGTTGTCCAACAATTGGTATCAGAGTCGGCCCCTTTTATCTAAGGATAGATCCCAGAGCTTAAACATGTCAAGCCATGAAGGAAACTCAACCAATAAGGCCCCTCTGTTCAATGGAACAAACTTTACCTTCTGGAAAGTTAGAATGAGAACCTACATAATGGCTTTAGGTGCACATGTCTGGGATGTGGTAGAGACTGGTTATGTAAAGCCATTTGTGCTAGCTAATAAGGATGACAAACTAGAATTTAGCTTCAATGCTAAGGCTATGAATGCTATCTTGAGTGGGCTTGCAGAAGCAGAATTCGTAAAAGTTATG
>ML795703.1:72084-94243 GCA_009831015.1 Picea engelmannii | reverse complement strand
AGAGATAAGCTACCAGCGCCTTAGCTAGTTTATTTACATTCTGTTTGTAAGCATATTTCAGTCATTTGTTATTAATGAAATGAAGTCTTATTTCCACTGCATCTCTGCGTTTATGTGTATTTCTGTATTTCATTGTGTTCCTACATAAATCCGGATCAGATTATCCCATAGTGCACTTGGATTCAAAACTCCCGAAGAAATTTTCACTGGAAATAAGCCATAAGTAAGCCATTTAAAAATATTTGGTTGTCCAATATTTGTACACATTCCAAAAGAAAAGAGAACTAAATTGGATCCTTCAGGAAATAAGGGAATATTTGTTGGATATCGTGACGTCTCTAAGGCATTCAGATTTTACATACCAGGTCACCATCATATTGAGATCAGGAGAGATGTAACCTTTGATGAATATGAAACACTCAAAAGATCAAGGAAATGTCAACTTGAAGAAGTATATGAAGAAGAACCTGTAGCTCCCAGAGTTGTAGAACCCGTGAAGGAAGTTACAGTTAACCCTGATGATGAGATTCTAGAAGATCATGATATGATAGAATATCAAGAACCTCCACATATGACGATCTCTCACAAGAGAAATCTAGCTTGGGTGAGATAATGTATCAAGATGAAGAGAAGTATGGTGCCCCAGAAGGAACCATGAGACAAAGAAAGAAACCTAAGCCATTTTCCAGCTATATGGCCTTGATCTGTGATCTCATAGAAAATGAACCTACTTGATTTGAAGAAGCCATTCAGAAGAAAGAATGGTTGGACTCCATGACAGAAGAATATCGGTCCATTATAAAGAATGATGTATGGGAATTAGTTCTCAGACCAAAGAACAAATATGTGGTATCTTCCAAGTGGATATACAAGATAAAACATGTAGCAGACGAAAGTATTGAAAAACATAATGCACGATTTTTGTCTTGTGGTTTTTCTCAAAAGGAAGGTATTTACTATGAAGAAACATTTGCTCCTGTAGCCAGATACACTTCTATCAGAACCATCATATCTCTTGAAGTCAAAATGAAGTGGAAGGTACACCAGATGGATGTGAAAACAACATTCTTAAATGGTGTTATTTAAGAAGAAGTGCATATAGAAAAACCATGAGGGTTTGAAGTTGAAGATATAAAGACTCATGTCTGCAGGTTGAAGAAAGATTTGTACGGATTGAAGCAAACTCCTAGAGCTTGGTATGGCAGAATTGATAGTTTCCTGACGAACTTGGGCTTTACCAATAGTAAAGATGATTCTAACCTTTACTTCAAGGTTATGAATGATGAGCCAGTTATATCACTACTATATGTGGATGACTTATTCTTAACAATAAAATAAAATCTCATTACAAATTACAAGAAGAAGCTCGTTTCAGAGTTTGAGATGAAAGACCTAGGGCTGATGCATTATTTCTCAGGTCTTGAAATTTGGCAGAGCCCAGAAAAGATCTTCCTTAACCAAGGGAAGTATGTAGTTGAAACATTGAATAGATTTGACATGTTGGAATGTAAATCCATCAACACACCCATGGAAACTAATTTGAATCTCTTGGTTGATACTTCGTCAGAGTTGGTTGATGATACTCTATATAGACAGATTATTGGATTGTTTATTTATCTGATGAATACTAGGCCAGATATATGCTTTGTTGTGAACACCTTGAGTCAATATTTGGTGGAGCCCAGACATATTCACCTTGTAGATGCAAAGCATGTGATGAGATAACTTAAGGGTACGTTGGATTATGATCTTTGATATACTGGAGATCATGACTTCAGACTATATGGCTATACTGATTCAGATTGGGCTAGAAGTGCTTCAGAAAGGATGAGCACTTCAAGATGTTGTTTCAGTTTGGGGTCAGCCATGACTTCATGGAAAAGTAGGAATAAATCCAATATTTCTCTCAACACGAAAAAAACAGAACACATTGCAGCATGTTTCTCCAGTTGTGAGGCCATATGGCTTTGGAAGTTGTTGACAGGTCTGTTCGATCTGGAGATGGAATCCATTGTGATTTTATGTGATAACCATAGTTGTATAAAGATGACGGAGAACCCAATATTCCATGATAAGTCGAAGATCATAGAGATCTGGTATCACTACTTTCGTGATATGGATGCCTAGGGGAGTTGTAAAGCTCCAATATGATTGGCATAGATGAGTAGGTTGGAGATGCGTTGACCAAGCCTCTGTCTCGTGTGAAGTTTGAGTACTTCTAAGACAAGATTGGTATTATCTGAAAGGACCTCCCTTGAAAGGGGGAGTGATGCTAATGATACTATGGTATCTTGTCCAACAAGAGGTATCTCTATTAGGATTTTATATCCTAGGGGATTGATCATCCCTGGGAATATCTCGAAGGTCTGGTAAGGATGGTCTGTGAGAGTACATGTGCATGTATATGCCAACTATGGTCATAGTGGTAGCTTCATTAGGATTTATATCCTAGGGAATCTTATGATTCCTCGGAAGATCTCGAAGGTCTGGTAAGGACAATCTGTCAGAGTACCACAAAATGTTGTTGTTGCACTTGCCTCATTTTGTTTCCATATGTTGATAATGTTGTTCCAGCCTCATGATGTTGATGATGTTGTTCCTGCCTTGTGTTGTTGATGATGTTATACCAGCTTTGTATTGTTGGTGATGATTTTTTTCTAGCTTCATGCTATTGATATTGATGTTTCAGCTTCATGTTGATGATGATGATGATGATGACGTTACTCAAACTCCATGTTGTGAACGATTATGATATTGATGATGGGAAAATTTTATGATGATTTATATATGTGTCAGTCAGTGTTCTAGATGTTGATGATGATGATGCCCTCTCTTTCTCTTGATGATGTTGTATTGGGTCATGTCAGTAGAATACCCTTGTCGTTAAGGGGGAGTGTTGAAATATTATAACTTCAAAGAATATTCTAATTATATTTGAGTTATTATCTTATAGATCAAATCCCCTTTTGTGGATTGATCATGTCGGGTCTTGTATAAGACCAAATCCCCTTTTGTGGATTGGTCAAACCATATTTATGTGGTGGTATTTGTAAAGTCACCCCCTAGTGTTTATAAAGTGGTTTTAACCACTTCTAGAAGAAGGTGGCCCTACTAAGTGAAAAGACATAACCCTAACACCTCCTCAACTAGTATTTATATGTGAGGATGGTGCATCACTTATACACACTCACATTCACTCATCTAGTGCGCATATCTTAAAGGAAGTTGTAGGTACATGAGGAAGGAGAAGAGAGGCGCATGCTCAGTGTTAGTTTATTCTTGGTGTTTTGGTCTTAGTCTTGGCATTGTATTGGCAATCTATTATTGAGGAAGTTTTTGTTGGGTTTTCTCCCCTATGAGGGTTTCCCAGGATAAAATTTTGCGTACCTTGTGATTGTATTTCTTTTAGTGATCCTCTTTATGTTGTTGTTTTGGAAATGCATTGAATGCTCATGTAATTTGGAATTAATCTAATAACAAAATTAATCTTAAAAACTGTAGAGGAACAATTATTTGATGACTGAGATCAATAGAAAACAGAATCATAAATTCTATGGATCGACAATGGACAATGAAGATTGATCATAGATCGTTGAATCAATATGGAAATGTGAAACCAAAATAAGAAGAGTCAATCCATAAATAAGATCGACTCGTAAAGACTAAAAATATGATTAAAGAATAATTAACACCTCAGGATCAGGGTTTGTTCAAAGAACTGTTACAACAACAATAAACATTTTTAAGAACCTAGATATTCCATTAATGATGAAACAACTTACAAGGGATTTGAAGTCTTTTGAATTAAAGACAAAAAAAATTAATGACAACATGTTAGCGTTATTATTAAAATAAATGAAGAGGTGTAATGATACATTATTAAAATACACATTGGTTCAAATTTTATATATGTTGAAAGACTATATAAACCAAAAAATATGGTGGAAGGAATTTGTCTCTGTGGTCTAATTCAGAAGATAAAAAACAGAAGTAGAGTCCATGGAAGTATATGAAACCTGAAAAATACACATGAAGTGAGGGTGGAAGGGAGTAGCAAGGGAGGATTGGTGTCTCCTTGAATTGGTGCTCAAAAGAAGAGATATTGGTGTCTCTTACAAACTGTAACTTGTAACTGATAAAACCAATGGATCGACAAGAAGGAATCTCCTCAAACATAGCACCATTATTCAAAGGAAATGATTATGCATTTTGGAGTATAAGGATGAGAATTTATTTTATGGCTCTTGGATTTTATGTTTGGATATCTGTGGTAAATGGTTACACTACACCAATTATTGCACCTTCAAATCCTACTGCAAAGAAAATTTGCAATGATAATTCAAGGGTTGTTAATGCAATTTTGGGTGGATTAGTTAATGTAAAAGTGATGCACTGTAAATCTGCAAAAGAAACCTGGGAAAAACTTAAAGTCATCTATGAAGGAGATGACAAAGTCAAGTAAGAAAAACTTCAAACATATAGAGGGCAGTTTGAGAGTCTGAAGATGAAAGAGGAAGAAAACATTGCAAAATATTTTCAAAGAGTGGATAAAATAGTCAATTCAATCAGAGCATTGGGAGAAGAGATAAAAGACAAAATTATTATCCAAAAGGTGTTGATATCATTACCATTGAGATATGATTCCAAGGTATCTACTTTGGAATATCAATAAGACCTTTCAGACAAACTTACAATGGATGAACTTCATGGGATTCTTATAGCCTATGAAATGAGAATCGGGCAAGAAAAGTCATCAAAAAGGAAAAAAACCTTCAAAGGATCAAAAGCAACAAAAAACCATGAGCATGTGCCAAATGAAAATCACTCAGACATATCAGATGAAGAAGAAGCTAACTTTATAAGGAAACTCAAGAAAGGGTCTGGGAAATACAAAGGGAAGTTACCCCTCAAATGTTTTAATTGTGTAAAAGTTGGACATTTTTCCTCCAAATGTCCCTATCCAGAGTAGTAAGAGAGTGATGATGAAGAAACTCAAAATCATAAAGAACCTAAGAAGAGAAAAAATGGAAACAAGAAGAAATTCTACAATAAAAAGAAAAACTTCTACTCCAAAGAAAACAATGGCTCATCTGACATGAGTGAAGATGACGAGACAAAAGTTTTGTTTATGGGCATAGAAACTCAAAATAATGTTGTTGATGATAATGAAGAAAACTTTGAAGTTGAAGGAGAAGTAGACCTTGAAGGACAAATTATTAGTGCTCTTGAAGAACTGAGAAAATATAAAAAGAAGAACAAATCATTAAGAGAACAACTATTAGAACATGAAGAAGAAAAAAAAAAAGAGAAAATGAAGTTTTAATAACCATCAAGGAATCATAACAAATCATTATTGACTTGAAGACTCAACTCCAAGAATCCAAAATAATTGAATAGGTTATAAGTAAACAACTCAATGAAAAACAATTAGACTGTGAAAAGCTAGAGGTTGAAATTGTTTTTCTAAAAACAGAAATTGAGAAAGGAAACAACCAATCAAGATTTGAAAATATTTCAAAAATATTGGATGATATTCTTAACAGTCAAAGATCATCAAGCAATAAGTTAGGTCTGGGTTATGATCAAAATGAGTCTAACAAAATATCTAACTCTACATCTCAGAAAACTAACAAAAATCCAAAAAGTTATGCAACTTCCCTTCTGAGCTCTTTCAAAAAGGAAGAAAGAAAAATAAAGATTGATTCTAATCAACAAAAATATGCTCTCCCTTGAAAACAAAATGAATATAGAAATAATACAACTACAATAAGAACTCCCTAAAAAAGGTATCAACATCTCTTTCTTGACTATTGTTTCTCTTGCAATAATTTTAGGCATAAATCATTACATTATAGAGCTTATGGACAATACAATCATAAAAATGTTAAAAAATATGGTTATAAGAAAAACAAAAATAATACTAATCAAGAGAACATAAACTATAATTCATTCTCTTCATTGCAAAATTACAATGTTGAATGCCACAAATGCAACAATTATGGCCACAAATCTAGTGACTGTATACTACCAAATCTTTCCATAAAAACTTCCAAAATTCAAGAAGAAAAGCATAAGAAGGGATGGAAAGAAAAAGAAATGGAAGAAAAAGAAACAGAGTGTAATATAGCCTTATATGCTAAAGATAAAATGATTCAATGGTATGTTGACAGTGGATGTTCAAAACATATGATTGGAGATCAAGACAAATTCCCTAGTCTGAAAAAGAAAAAAAAAAGTGTTACATTTTGAGATAATGTCTCTGCCAAGATCCTTGGAAAGGGCACATTTAGTCTATGAAATAATAAAACTAAAGAAAAAAATGTGTTATTAGTTGACAATTTGAAGCCTAATCTCCTCAGTGTGAGCCAAACTTGTGATCAAGGACACATATTCATTTTTGACTCCCAAAAATGTGAAATTAGAAAAGAAGAATTGAGAAAACTAGTGGTTGTTGCACCAAGGACACCAATAAATGTTTATATCTTAAACATAGAAGAAGGAGAAAAATGTTGCATGATCCAGATAGATGAAAGTTGGCAATGACATAGAATAATGAGACATATAGGTTTTGACAATTTAATAAAATTCAATAAAAGGGAAGTTGTGAGAGATATGCCAAAGATTATTAAACCTTCAAACTCTGCTTGTAGGCATTACCAACATGGAAATCAGACAAGAGTAAAATTCAAGATAAAAGAATGTTTTACATCAAAACCATTAGAACTTGTCCACACTGACCTCTGTGGACCAACAAGAACTAAAAGCATGGAAGGTGAACATTACTTAATTCTATTCATTGATGACTATACAAGAATAACTTGGGTATCCTTTCTTAAATAGAAATAAGAAGAATTCAAAAAATTCAAAGCCTTCAAAGAACATGTTGAAAATGAGACTGATCTCAAAATCAAGTGCCTAAGATCAGACAATGGAGGGGAATTTACCTCAAATCAGGTCAATGAGTTTTGTGAAACTCGTGGAATTAAAAGACACTTTTCAGCTCCAAGAACTCCTCAACAAAATGGAGTAGCTGAAAGAAAAAATAGAACTATCCAAGAAGCAGCCAAAACTATGTTAAATGAAGCCAAACTCCCAGATTATATCTATTGGATAGAAGCAATATATACAGTAGTATATATACTTAACAGAGTACAACTTAGAGTTAACCATGACAAGACACCATATGAGTTGTGGTTTGGCAGAATAACATTAGTAAAACAATTCAGAGTCTTTGGGAGCAACTGTTATATAAAAAGAGATGATGATAATCTAGGAAAATTTGATTTGAGATCATATGAAGGAATATTTATTTGTTACTCATCCAATAAAAAGGCCTACAGATGCTACAATTTGAGATTGAAAAAAATTGTAGAAAGTGAAAATGTAAAGGTGGATGATCTAAGATCAAGAAGAATCAAATCTCAAGACAATTCAATAGTTTATGAAATTAGAAGAGATGATGATTTTGAAGAAAAAACTGAAGAAATATAAGAATATGAAGCACAAAGTGAAGAAGAAAATGAAGAGGAAACATCACCAAGACAATAATCAATAGCACCATCAAGAACAGTACAAAGAGATCATCCTGGAAGTCAAATCATAGGAAACAAAAGTGTTGGAGTTGAAACAAGAAGAAGGATAACATATGAATTAGAACAAACAATGCTCTCCCTAATGGAACCCGAAACATTTGAAGAGGCCAGTAAAGATGAAGATTGGATTAAAACCATGAATGAAGAGATTGATCAAATAGAGAAGAATTAGACCTGGGAACTTGTTCCAAGACCAAAAGACAAAAATGTGGTAGGGACCAAGTGGATTTTTAAAAATAAAGTTAATGAAGATGGTCAAATTATAAGGAATAAAGCAAGATTAGTGTGCAAAGGATATGCACAAGTAGAAGGGATTGAAGTTGAGGAAACATTTTCCTTAGTATCCAAATTAGAAGATATCAAAATGTTCTTGGCATTTGCATGTTTTAAAAACTTCAAAATATATCAAATGGATGTCAAATCAACATTCTTAAATGGAAATCTAAAGGAATAAGTTTATATAGAACAACCTGAAGGATTTATGTTCTCAGAAAATAAAGACTATGTCTGCAAATTAAGGAAAGCATTGTATGGTATCAAACAAGCTCCCAGTGTAGTATTCCAGATATAAAATATTATGCAAAACAACAATATTTTAGCATATAAATGGCAGAGCAACAATGATATAACCAGAACAATACCAGAATAACACCAGAAAAAGCACCTTGATTAATTATAGAAATGTTCACTTGCCTCTTCGACGAGGGAACCTCCAATAGGGAAGATCTCTATTAAAATAATCTCCAAGACTACCTTCTACTCCTATTTATACTAAATATATCTATCCAAAAGAACAATATAGAGGAAGATCCTTCTAGAAGCGGAAGTTTCTATTAGGTCTTCTTACATTTAACTTATTTTTCCTTATTGTTAGGCCTTATTAATATTGGTCTTTATTACATGGAATTATATTATTCTATCTACATGAGGGGTTAGGGAGGTTAGGTACCTAACATGTCGTTCCCCTTGAATAACAACCTTGTCCTTAAGGATTAAGATGAGGAAATTGTTGTAGAATGGTGGTCGGGTCCTAGGTGGCATCTTCTGGAGTTGTATCTTTCCATTGGACTAACACTTCATTAATGGTGCATTGTCAGAGACGAAGCTCTCACTGGGCCAAGATTGCTTGTGGTTGCAACCATATGGAACCTTCTTCATCCATCTCAGGGAGACTATTTTGAGTTTGGAACTTAGTTCCAATCACCTTTTTTAAGAAAGAAACATGAAAAATAGGATGGATCTTCGACTGACTGGGTAGAGATAACTGATAAGCCATCAATCCCACATGCTTGAGAACTATATCAGGACCATAAAATGTGGGCGCAAGTTTCTAACAATGTCTAGCTTTAAGTGAAGTCTTCTTATAAGGTTGTAGTTGAAGAAACACCTAGTCCCCTTCAACAAAATGTCATCGTTCGAAACAACATTTATCTTCTTGTTGCTTCATGCGATTCTGAGCCATGACCAAATTGTCTTTGAGGGCACGAAGGATAGCCTCTCAGATTGTAATATTCTTACCATGAGAGTAGCTGTATGGTAAGATATTGTTGATTAATGTTGGTTGTCATTGATGTCAACCCTTGAAGAAATCTCAGTAGCATAAAGGCTTGGGTAATGGACCCAAGTTTGTTTCATGTAAAGATGACTCATTATTATCTTGTCATGGTTGATAAGAAGTACAAATGGATGAACTTCAACGTGGTCCCCTTATGGTGAAATCCCTCACGAGAAGACGCTTTGCATATTGAGTTATCCTATAAGTATGGTTAGAGAACCCATGCTTAATTGTGGAATAATGAGATGAAGGTTAGTGAATTTGTCAGTGAAACTATCCTAGATGGATAGTGCGTGTCATGCCATTTCTAGTGGTATGTGGAATGTCACATAAATCCTCATGGTTAGAGAGTTATGGCCATATGAAGTTGAAGAACCCTCATGAGTCATATAGAAGCCCCAAAAAGTCAAGTGTTTGCAAAAGAAATTATTTAAACAATAAAGTAAATGGAGAACTCCCTAAAATAAGGAAAGTGCAATGCTACATGAAAGTATAAATAAGAGGCAAATCTCTCTCATTTAATCACACTTAAATATCAATGAATATCTATTTTTTTGAAAGGTTATTTGGGCAGGTATTAGTGATAGAGAAAATTTGCAGCAGAAAAAAGTGCGGCATAAAAAGTGTGGCCACAAAAGTGCGATAGAAAAATCACGGCAGAAAAAGTGCGACAGAAAAATCACGGCAGGAAAAATGCAACAGAAAATTCGCGACAGAAAAATCGTGGCAGAAAAATCGCGGAAGAAAAATCGTGACAACAACATGGCTGGGGTCTATTTATGAGAGATATGGCACATCTTGTTTGAGGTATGTTTTGTGAGCTAGGGTTTATCTCTTGAGATGGTATTGGATGTTCAATATTGTTGTATATATCAGATTTCTTGAGGGATACAGTTGGTATTTTGTTGTTGGTATTTGGCATATGGGTATTGTTATTTCAGTGACGTGTTGCTGAAGTTGTTGGTTTAGCTTGAGGCTACATAATAGTGAGTTTGTGGCACATGTTTTGATGTAAGGTTTTCTAGTATTTGGTTTATGGATAGAGTGATGAAATTTTTATGGTTATATTGGTGTATGTCTTTGGTATATGATTGAGGTAAATGTTGGGTACATGGTTGAGACAAGTAGTTGATGAGTTGGCACATACATGAGGTGTATAGTTGATGAGTTGGCACATACATGAGGTGTATAATTGATGGTGTTGGTACATCTTGATGATTCAAGGTTTATGCATGGTACATGTTGGTTCAGGTTATTGGTACAGGTTTTTTGGTGCAGGTTGATTGGTACAGGTTGACAGTGACAGGTTGAAAGTGGTAGTGGTTGATTCAGTGATAGTGAAAGTTTGTCTACATTTGGCATTTATATTTTAGAGCAGTTGGATAGGGCAAGGATAGGTGGTTGTAGCCACCTTTCGGTTGTAGTCGAAGAACTTAAGGGGTTGTAGCTAGAGAATTGGGGAGTTGGAAATTCCCTTAGGTTGTAGCCTGAGAAACTAGGGGGTTGGAGCCTCCTTCCAGTTGCAGCTGGAAAACAAAGGAAGTTGTTGCTTCTAATGAATGTCAACATTCTGTGGTTTTCTCCCACTTTGGGTTTCCACATAAAAACGTTGGTGTACTGTGTATGTGTATGATTTCTCATTTGTTCATTGTTTATTTACTCTACAATTATTGGATGATAATGATACACTGATATAACACTTGCATTATATGGTTAAAAAGAATTAAATTACTATATTACTGATTCAATGCCCCACCACTCAGTAATCCAATAGTGTTGTACCCCCATTTGGCTAGGGTTAACCATTGAACCCACCGATTTTGCCTCTCAGATGCAAAACACCTCAAATATTTTTCTAAACACTTGTTGACAACTTCAGTCTACCCATCCATCTAGGGGTGATAGGCAGTGATGATATGCAATTGGGTGCCCTGTAGATTGAATAATTCTTGCCAAAAATTGTTGGTGAAAGTGGGGTCTTTGTCAGAGACAATAGAATTAGGCATGCCATGAAGTTTTAAGATATTATTCATCAATATTTGAGCCACTTTGGTGGTTGTGAATGGGTGTTGAAGAGCACAAAAATGAGAATATTTGGAGAGATGATCTACTACCACCATGATGATTGAATTATTGCTCGATTTAGGTAATCCCACAATGAGATCCATAGAAATCTATCGCCAAATAGTAGGAGGAATCAGAATTGGTTGGAGTGTTCCCAGAGCTTTAACAGTTTCTCCCTTGTTGCATTGAGAGACCTCACATTCAACCAAAAAGGTGTGGATGTCCTGTTTCATACCATCCCAGAAGAAAGAAATTTTGACCAGTTTATAGGTTTTGGTAAACCATGAATGCCCGATTGTGGGTGAGGCATGAAGTTCAGAAAGCATTGTGGATTTAAGTTGTGATTGCTTGCATAAATACAAATGAACTTTGTAGTGAAGCTTTTCATTGTGCCAAGATTACCCTGGAGAAACTAAATAATTGTGTTGCAATTGGTGGAACATGCTAGAAATTTTGGGGTCTTGCAGCCATTCCTAACTAACATCTTGGAGCCAATCTGGTACAATGTGTTGATACTAAGAGGGGGGTGAATCAGTATCAAGTACAATTTTAAAAACTTTTTCAGCATATACTTCAACCAGATTATATATTCAATTATATCCAATGAGAAATGAACAATAGTAGAAGAGTTACATCAATACACTACAATACACCATGCACAATATATGAGAAGTAACCAATAGTTATTGTTCAATGGAAGTAATGACTTTCAACGGTAGCTACAACTTCCAAATATAAAGGGATGGATAAACCTCCAAGAGAAAGATACAATCCTACAATATCAAGAGAGGGTTGACATATCCATCCTTGCCCCTTCCTTCCACCCAAGAATATATGAGAGATAATAAAACTTTACATTAAATCATCACCATCAACTAACCATCACACAGAACCTGATAATGCTTCCTGAGATTTCTTCAAATTATGAAATTCTTCACTTCTTAGAATACTTTGATCATGTAGATAATATAACTCAATGTATTCTCTAAAACTCCTCCATTATTCACTCCTTGAATCCTCCCCAAAAAGAAGTCATAGAGAAAACGGTAGACCTTATTCAATTCTAGTTTATTTAGGAGAGCGAACTTGTACAGAATGCCTCGTGCTCAATATTTAAAATCAGATTCTAAAATTTGCACAAAAGAAACTAAAGACTATGCACTGTCCAATGCAATTGGTCTCACTTAATTTCGATTCTCTATGAAGAAGTTACGATTTTTTTTACCGAAACACATGTTTATGACTATCTTCAGGACTAGTCAAAAACCCTATCTTCCACAAAGTGTATCTCCAAAATTGTAGCGAATAAAGAGATGAAATTTTTACCACAAGTACCTAGATATTTCTTCTCAATACCATATAAATTTTACCATCTGAATCGTTCTAGAAAAAAGGTTATAGCGAAAATGGTAAGATGACCTGTAAATAACATACCTTAGAATACATCAACAAAATACTTCATCCTCCCTTGAAATCCGACCTTCTTTACTTCATATTTCCTCTGAAATTCGACTTGTGTGTGTTTAAAATGAATGTATAATGATATGTATTTCTACCCTATATGTCACTTCCTTTTAACATTAGGGTTGACCTGACACTTTCTTATTTTGTAATTTTTTTCTTTAATTATCTTCAGGGTCGACATGTACTTCCTTCATCAATTCACTATGTCATCTTCAAAAATTCATTTCTCCTCAACCATGAGGATCTACGGGACGTTACACAAACCACCGCAAACAACATGATGTATACTATCCATCCACGGGTGTTGTATCTATATGTGCATTGTCCTTCATGTCCAAATATCTTCATCAATCTTGGGGTCCAAAACCAATGACTAGGGTTGACATCAATGATAACAACCAATATTCCAACAATCTCCCCCTTTGTCATTGATGAAAACATGCATGCTCCCCTTGTCATCATGATCCCAATTTCTCTCCTCCTTTGACATCAATGGAAAAGGGTGGGGTTTCTCCCCCTATGTTCAATGGCATAAGGTGACCTTCTTCTTTGGGGTTGCTCCCCCTGAACATGTGGCACTCAATAATACTTCATCCTTATTTTTGGTCTTTGGAATTTTTCTTCCTTGGAATCCTTTTGTGTGGATTTTGTCTTCTCTCTCTTCTTCATGTCTAGGATTTATATGTTGTTCGGTCTTCTTATTGCAGTTGCAACCAATCTTCCTGAGTTATTTTCTCTGATTTTACATTTTCGGGAGTCAAACGTAAGAGTGTATCCTTGATCACATATTTTGCTGACACTGAGGAGATTATGCTTCAGATCTTCAACCAATAGGACTTTTCCTACTTTTACATTTTCACTTCCAATCTTTACAGTTCCTTTTTCAAGTATTTTGGTAGATGAGTCATCTCCAAATGCAACATTTCCACCCTTTTTCTTCAAGTTGACAAATTTTCTTTGATCTCCGGTCATATGAGATGAGCACCCACTATCTATGAACCATTCATCTTCTTCTTTGCATTATTTAGCGACCAATGTTATTCAACAACATTCATTGTGTGTAATTTCTTTCCCTTTCCATGTTGTAATTGGTATAGGGACATTTGACATACAATTATCTTCCTTCATCTCTCTGCAATCTCGTGCTTTGTGACCAACATTATTGCACTTGTAACATACAATATTTTGATCCATTAATGGGTCAAATGAATTATAATTTCCATTGAAAGGGCTACGAACATTTCCATATCTACTATTTGCACCATTCATGTAGCTTGTGTAGTTATTCCTTTCATTGATTCTAAAATTGATTGCCTTGTGTCCAAAATTTCTACAAGTATAACAATGTCCAATAAAGCATTTTTTGTAGAAATTTCAATACAAATTATGTATTGCCTGGATTCTCCTGATCTGACAATTATATTCCACTGTTAAATACATAATCGCTTCTACAAATATTCTTGCGGAATTTAAAACACGATGGCCAATTGCAATATCAAGAAGAAAGATCAATCACACATAACATAGATGTTTTTACCGGGAAAGCATAAAGCTAAAAACCCCACTATCATATATTATGTTTATATCATGGATCATGAAACAATCTCATAAAAAAATATAATCCAAGAGTTCTCAATACAATATACAATCGCCTCACACTGTCATACAAAAATTGGCAAATGCATGTGCCAATTTTCTGCCTCCAGACAGCATGCCTCCTCTGCGCAATCCCTGTTGATGGAAAACCCTGCAATGAATTCAAATTCCTCTTTCCTAGGCTACACATTCCTCATGGGAACATCCATTGTGTGTGTGGTTGCATGAGTGCACTCACTAATGTCACAATTGATAGTCAAATTGTCCCTTTCACCTGTTATCTCAACTGGGTCTCCACTAGATCTGACATGCATGTAGTTAACAGTGGTAAATCTTCAGTTGCATGTGAGATCACTGATTGTGAATTAATTAATAATTAATTCATTGATCTCTCACTAGTGTAAGTTCAGTTACAACTAGTATAACTGATCTTAACTCACTTAACTGAGTTAAACTACTTCACAACTGACATAACTACACATATAACTTTGTTATAACTTCAAATCATGCAGTTACAACTAATTCGAATTTCATGCCCCACCAGTCAACCTTTGAACTCAAATTTCCTATAGCTAACTGATTTTCCAATTCAGTTAACTATTTCAAGTGATTATGAGATAATAGATTAATATTTATTTTCTAATTTATTTAAGGGAAAAATAAATTAGACACACATTTCTAGTTGACTTTTCAACACTCCCTCTCAACAAGAAAGGGACTATCCTTCACCCCAATCCTGTTTCTATGGTATTCGAATTTGCTCCTAGTGAGCGCCTTCGTCAGAATGTCTGCATCATGATCTTCCATAGGAATGTATTGAAGCAACATGATCTTCCATTGCACACAATCTCTGATATGATGATATTGGATATCTATATGCTTAGATCTATCATGAAACATAGGATTAATCGAGAGTTTAATGCAACTTAGATTATCACAATGAATCATTGTCGAATCTAAATGAGAACCAAACAAACCAACCAAGATCTTTCTCATCCAGATAGCGTCACATATAGCTTGACTCACTGCCATGTATTCTTCTTCCATTGAACTGAGTTCCACGGATATTTGTTTCCTGTTGTACCAAGAAACAACTGTAGATCTGATACTAAAGATCCCCCCTGATGTGCTCTTTTTGTCCGTTGGGATGCCCACCCAATCTGCATCCGTGAAGCCATGCAAATTCACCTCATTTGTTTGTCTATACCATAATCCATACTCATATGTGCCCCTCAGGTATCTCAGGACATGCTTACCCGCCTTCCAAAAGATCTTGGTAGGCTTAACCATCACTTGACTCAGCTGGTTAACCGCACAGAAAATGTCTGGTCTCGTGTTCACTAGATACATTAGTGAACCCACTAATTGTCAATAGACATTATCATCCACTACCTCTCTAGAAGTAGCATCCTCTTTCCTCCAGTTTCCTAGAAGAGGAGTATACATGGGTTTGCAACCCTCCATGTGAAACTTACCCAATATCTCCCTTGCATACTTTCCTTGAGACACAAAAAGTTCACCATCTCACTGCCATATTTCCAATCCAAGGAAATAATGAAGGAGGCCCAAATACTTCATCTCAAACTCATTTTCAAGGTTCTCCTTTCATGAGTGTATCAATTTCTAATCACCAATCAGTATTAAATCATCAACATAAAGAATAATGATTAAAATCTTACCCTTGTAGATCCATCTCGAACCTACCATTGATTTGTCGACTGGTCTTGGGACAATTTCCCATGCATTTTTTTTGACAATGGAGTCATACTCCTCCACAATTGCATCAACCCAAGTGGGATCTCGCACTGCCTTCTGAAAGGAAGATGGTTCAGTCATAATAAATTTTCTCATGACAGCCATGTATCTAGTAAATCGATCAGGATATTGTCTCTGTCTGCGCTATGAAGTAGGGGCTCCTACATTCTGTGCAGCATCTATTCTCAATCTATCAGCTTATGTGGTGTGCTTTCTACCTGTTCTGATGTTTGGCTCTGCATGAGTGGCTTCCTCCACTCCATGAACCCCCTCATGTGGTTGATCCACATATTGAGACTCATCTTTGGGAACCAATAGTTCCTCCTCTGCATGTAAGTCTAATTCCCTCTCAAGGGACAATCACATCGCTTTTCCCTCATCAAATTTTATATCCTGTCGCATAGCAGTCATCTTAGTGTTAGGAAAATACACACGATAATTATGGGGTGTTTCTGTGTACCCCAAAAATATCCCAACTTCAGCAGTCGGTTCCATCTTCTTCCTAGCATCCTTGGTCACATGCACATAAACAGATGAGCTAAAAAACTTAAAATGAGAAACATTAGGTTTCTTACCAGTGAAAGCTTCTGCAGGTGTACTTATGCCAAGTACTCTATGAGGACAACTGTTTTGCAAATAAACTGCAGTGTTGCATTTTTCCGCCAACAAATGCATTGGTAGGCCCTAATCATGCAACATCGCTTGTGCTGCACCCACGATCGTTCTGTTCTTCCTCTCTGCGACCTCATTTTGTTGTGGGTTATGAGGCGCTATGAGTTCTCTTTGAATTCCTTCTTTGTTGCAGAAGTCTTTGAATTTGTTAGAGATGTATTCTCCACCATTATCGCTCCTCAAAGCCTTCACTTACTTCCCCGACTCTTTCTTCACCAATGCTTTAACTCACATAACTTTGAGAATGTTTGATCCTTCTTCTGCATGAAGAAGATCCAACATTTACGAGAAAAGTTATCAACAAAAATAACATAGCACTTATGTTTTGTTGTTGAAGCAACCGAGAATGGTCCACACACGTCTGTGTGAACTCTCTCCAGGATCACTGAAGCACGGTTCTCCTTTTCATGAAAGGTGGAATTTACATACTTCACCATGGTGCAACCCTTTCACTGATATAACTGAGAAAGTGTTCCCATTGCAAGTCCAGTAGATATTTGTTGCATGATTTTCAAGGCTCCATGATGAAGATGGCCCAATCGTCTATGTCATAATTCACCCTCATCCCAGATCACCAATTTTTCTTCCTTTCCCATCATGGTAGTGCAACCATCTACCTCCATCTTGTAGATAATATTAACTTGAATCCCTATCTTCTTGACTTGACCCATTGTTTTATGTCGCAGGAAAGTTTTTCCATCCCTGAAAACAACGTCATAGCCTTTGTCCTCTAGCATTGCGACTGAGACCAGGTTTTTCTTCAGACCTGGAACATGCATAACATATTTCAATTGAAATGGTTTACCTGACTCCCTCTGAAATGTAATTGTACCAATTCCAGTCACACTGTATCGTCCATCGTCACCCATCTCAATATGAATTTTGAGATCTTTCTCCTCCAAGTCACTAAAAAACTCCTTATCTCCCGTCATGTGGAAGGAAGCACCACTACCCAAATACCACACCGATCCCAATGCACTTGAAGACATGCATGAAATCAAAGAGAAGTCAATTTCAAATTGCAAGACAAGGACCTCACCAGCTACAGCTCCAACAACCTTCTTGTTCTTCTTCTTCTGCGGACAGTTAGTAGCGAGATGCCCATGTTCGTGACAGTGAAAACACTTCACTTTGGACAAATCCAACTTCTTTCCTTTAGACTCGGATTTTGAATGGAATTTATTCCCCTTCCCTTTCCTTGCCTTGGAATCCAAAGAAAAATCCTCTTCATCATCATTCTTTGATGAAGAGCCATCTCTTGTGTTTCGTCTGAACTCCTCATGCACTAGATTCGACCATAGTTGTTCCCAAGATGGCAATTTTTCCCTTCCATTGACAGAGTCTTGATAACTGTGTCAACTCTTAGGAAGTCTTAGGAGTGCCAAGATCACCAAATAATCATCAAAAACTTTTATTCCCACACTCCCCAGCTCATCTCGACATTGGAGAAACTTCGTGAGATATTTTGGAATGGAGTCGCCCTTCTCCATCTTGATATTCCTGAGTTTATCTTTGAGCGTCAATTTCCTATGATCGTTGATGTTTTGGAATAGATATTTCAAAGCCTTCCACATTGCATATGGTGTGGATTTCCCATGGAGGTTTGAGAGAATGTGGTCTCGTACTCCCTCCAACAATATCCTCCTCGCCTTTGCCACTTTCTTTTTCCATGCATCAAGATTTGCAGTGTTTGCAGCATCTGGCTTAGGAACATCTTTGTCAATGAATTCCTTCAAGCAATTGTTTTCGAGTATTACCTCCATATTGTCCTTCCAATCAATATAGTTCTAGCTACCCTCAAGTGCATACTCTAACCTTAAGCCATTGAAAGGCATTTCAATCTTGAATCACCTGTAGCACCAAGAAAGTCTTTCTGCAAATTCAAATTCTATCCAGTCACAAACTCAGCTTTTGCAATCTTCTGAGCTCTGATACCATGTAGAAATTTCAATACAAATTATGTATTGCCTGGATTCTCCTGATCTAACAATTATGAGCCACTTTTAAATACAAAATCGCTTCTACAAATATTCTTACGGAATTTAAAACATGATCGCCAATTGCAATATCAAGAAGAAAGATCAATCACACATAACAAAGATGTTTTTACCGAGAAATCATAAAGCTAAAAACCCCACTATCATATATTGTGTTTATATCATGGATCATGAAAAAATCTCATACAAAACTCTAATCCAAGAGCTCTCGATACAATATACAATCGTCTCACACTATCATACAAAAATTGGCAAATGCATGTGCCAATTTACTGCCTCGAGACAACCTGCCTCCTTTGCGCAATCCCTGCTAATGGAAAACCCTGCAATGAATTCAAATTCCTCTTGCCTAGGCTGCGCATTCCTCATGGGCACATCCATTGTGTGTGTGGTTGCATGAGTACACTCACTAATGTCACAATTGATAGTCAAATTGTCCCTTTCACCTATTATCTCAACTGGGTCTCCACTAGATGTGACATGCATGTAGTTAACAATGGTAAATCTTCAGTTGCATGTGATATCACTTATTGTGAATTAATTAATAATTAATTCACCGATGTCTCACTAGTGTAAGTTCAGTTACAACTAGTAAAACTGATCTTAACTCACTTAACTGAGTTAAACTACTTCACAACTCACATAACTACACATATAACTCTATTACAACTTCGAATCACTCAATTACAACTAATTTGAATTTCATGTCCCACCAATCAACCTTTGAACTCGAATTTCCTATAGCTAACTGATTTTCCAATTCAGTTAACTATTTCAAGTGATTATGAGATAATAAATTAATATTTATTGTCCAATTTATTTAAGGGAAAAATAAATTAGACACACATTTCTTGTTGACTTTTCAACAATTTTGATACCTGGGAGTAAGTGATCTTCTTTGTGGTGTGTTCCATTTGGGTTCACTCTATTCTTCTATAGTTTCCTTCATAATGATTTCTTTCATACGTGATGGTAGAGGATCTTCTTGATGTCTCATTCCTTTTGAATTCTAGTCTTATGTTTTAACATGCTTCAACTTTTCAAGATTCTCATCTTCTTGTTCACTCTTTGCATTGTCTTTGTATCCCCAAAAGGAATCAAGGTTGGTTTCTTCATCTGAATCTTCTTCTTCTTTAGAACTCTTGTGATCATCATCTTGGGTTTCTTGGGTTATGAAGAGGACTTCTCCTCCATCAGTATATTCTTCATCACTCTCATTTGAGGAGATGTCATCATCCTTGGAGTAGAATCTATTTTTATTGTTGAGACTTCTCTTTTTATAGTAGTAGTTTTCAACAATATGTCCTATTCTACCATAGTTAAAGCATTTGAGAGGAGACTTACCTTTGTATCTTCTACTTCCCTTCTGGAACCTTCTTACGATTTTTTTTATTTTTTCATCAAGGTCGTTATCCTTGTCTTTTTTCTTCTTTATGGATTTAAAGGCTACTTCATTGTTTGGCTGGTCACTTTTTGTACCTGTTCTCATTTCATATGCTATAAGAGACCCATGTAATTAATCCATTGTCATTTTGGTCAAGTCCCTAGTTTCTTCAATGGCAGAGACCTTAGCATGATACTTCAAGAGAAGTGATCTCAACACTTTTTGTACAACCAAGGATTCATCGATCTCTTCACCTAATCCTCTGATAGCATTAATAACTTCATCAACTCTAAGAAAATAGGTTGCAATATCTTCCTTTTCATTCATCTTCAAATTTTCAAATTATGTTCTATGTCGTTGAAGCTTGACCTTATTAACTTTTGGATCACCTTCATAAATACTCTTGAGTTTGTCCCATACCTCTTTAGCAATGTTTCATCCCATCACTTTTCTAGCAATGGTTGGTGCCAATGATCCTAGAATAACATGTATGGATTTTGAATTACAACTCATAATCTTCTTCTCATTTGGATCGATTGGAGCATTATTTTGGATTACATATTCAATGACAACTAAGTACCAAATGTCTACTTTCAAATCTTTTAGGTAAGTTTTTACTCTATCACTCCAGTATGCATAATTTATTCCATAAAATATTTGAATCCCATTTGAAATGTGCTCATGGTCATCCATCTCTGCTCAGGATTTTCCTTCTAGTGGTCAAACTGTTCTGAAGGCAAACTACTTTGATACCAATTGTTGATACTGAAAGGGGGGTGAATCAGTATCAAGTACAATTTAAAAAAAAATCAGCTTATACTTCAACTAGATTATATATTCAATTATATGCAATGAGCAATGAACAATAGTAGAAGAGTTACATCAATACACCACAATACACCATGAAAAATATATGAGAAATAACCAATAATTATTGTTCAAGGGAAGTAATGACTTCCAAAGGTATCTACAGCTTCCAAATATAAAGGGAGGGATAAACCTCAAAGAGGAAGATACAATCCTCCAATATCCAGAGAGGGTTTACATATCCATCCTTGCCCCTTCCTTCCACCCAAGAATATATGAGAGATAATAAAACTTTACATTAAATCATCACCATCAACTAACTATCACATAGAACCTAATAATGCTTCCTGAGACTTCTTCAAATTATGAAATTATTCATTTCTTAGAATTCTCTGATCCTATAAATAATATAAATCAATATATTCTTGGAAAATCCTCCATTTTTCACTCCTTAAATCCTCCCCAAAAAGAAGTCATAGAGAAAATGGTAGACCTTATTCAATTCCGGTTTATTCAGGAGAGAGAACTTGTACAAAATTCCCCGCACTCAACATTTAACATCATATTCTGAAATTCACACACAAGAAACCAAATACTGTACTTTGTCAAATTCAATTGGTCTCACTTCATTTGGATTCTCTATGAAGAAGTTATGACTATTTTACTCGGAACACTTGTTTATGACTAGCTTCAGGACTAGTCAAAAACCCTATATTCCACAGAGTGTATCTCCAAAATTGTAGCGAATAAAGAGCTGAAAGTTTTACCACATGTACCTAGATATGTCTTCTCAATACCATAGAAATTTCACCATATGAATCATTCTAGAAAAAAAAAGTTATAGCGAAAATGGTAAGATGACTTGTAAATAACATACCTTATAACACATCACCAAAAGACTTCATCCTCCCTTGAAATCCGGCCTTCATTACTTCAGATTTCCTTTGAAATTCGACTTGTGTGTGTTTAAAATGAATGTATAATGATATGTATTTATACCCTTTATGTCACTTCCTTTTAACATTAGGGCCGACCTGAATCTTTCTTATTTTGTAATTCTTTTCTTTAATCATCTTTAGGGTTGACATGTACTTCCTTCTTCAATTCACTTTGTCATCTTCAAAAATTCATGTTATCACTGAAATTTCGTCCGCACAGGGCGACAAGAACTCCGCAATATCAGCACAGAAAAACAGTCATTCATGGCACAAGGATTAACTCCACAGCACAACAAAAGGGCCAAAACTATACAAAATTGGCTAAAAAATTAAAA
>ML795703.1:55656-71984 GCA_009831015.1 Picea engelmannii | reverse complement strand
CTGATGAACAGCTGCGCAACGTGGGGGTCCGTCTGTATCTCTGATTCTAGCCATTCCTTATTCCAGAACATGTATTTGAGAGCTTGATTCACCTTGTCCCAAGTTTTAAGTGTAGTTTTGTGCGTAGCCCACCATCTGGCGGGGTTGTTCTCAAAAGCGATATCTAGTACCGAGGTTCGTTGATCCTCTCTCACTTCTCTTCCATGCTCTACATGAATTTTCCTAGGTTCGAGGTGCCATCATATACTGGGTGTTCTATGACTTCAGTCCCAATCCATCTGGTCATTCTGACAGTTGCGCACCTTCTTGAGAATATTTCATGCGAACCTTGTTGCCAACTATCAAAATCCAATTCTGAGTCTTCGTCTACTAATTATATACTTTTCCAACTTACTGATCCATCCACAGTAGGATTTATATAATTGTTTCTTGTCCTGGCTGTTATGGTGTGCAATTGGTCTAGGTCTTTTCCTTCCATATTATTGTTCATTGGTTTTGTGTACCTGGGTCCTACATATGGATATAAAGGTTGAACTACCTTTATTCCTGCAGCTTCAAAAGTCATGGTGTCTTTATTTAAGTCAATTACTGCGTAATTTTCGTAGGCCCAATCGATGCTAAGTAGCACAGGGTATATGTCCTTGTCTCCCATGATCTCAATGACTTCAAAGTCAGCCACTGTTTTTTCTCCTGCTACATCGATTTCCACGTTCTCCAGTCTTCCTATGGGAAAGACACAGTATTGGTTTGTCATTCTTAGCTGAATTGCAGAATATGTCGGTCTTGGTTTTCCTAGGGATTCCCAGGTTTTCTTGGGCATAATGTTCACATTTGACCCTAGGTCTAGCATGACGTCCTTAATTTCGAAGTCATCTAATTGGATACCAGTTGAAATTATTTTCCAGTTCTTATTTTTCTTCGTTGCACTCTCTGAGTGCTCTTCTCAGGAAGGTTATCCCTAATCCTTGCTTCGGAGGTTTCTTCATTTCCTAAGAATAGGTACAGCGCATTGCGCAACTTCTCTGTCAGTTGGTCATTCCCCAGAATGTCAGAGAATAATTGAAACCAGATGTCCACTACATTTTGATGCTGCTCAGGTTGTCTTGGTATGCCTATAGGGTTTCTGGGTGCAGAGGGTGAAGCAGGTACTTGTGCTACCTTAGGATATACAACCAGCTGAGGGGGGTTCTCTTGCATTTCACAACTAGGAATAATCTGGAAGTATTCTATGGCATATTTAAAGAATAGGTTTTGTTTTAAGGGGTTGTACCTGTCTTCCTTAGGTACTTCCTTCTAGATCTGGGGTAGAGCATCGGCATCAGCTCCTGTCCTCATACCTCCTCGAGTGACGATGTTAAGATTCGACAATTGTCCTTTAGAAATCCTTTTGATCTCTGAACTAATAAGGTTAGTTCCTCTTTTTCATACCCTGTCTTCCCATTTTGCAATTAGCTCCGAACAGTCTTCGGTTGCATGTCCGTTGGTTCTGCAATGAGAACACCATGACCGCCTTGAATGAGGACAGTCTCTAGCCAAATGACCCTACTTATCACAGTTATAACATCTGCTTGGTCCTCTTCTTCCAATTTTTCCTCCTCTGAACTCTCCACCAACTCCACCTCCTCGGCCTCGTCAAGTTCCCCAGGGGTTTTCATTTACCCTGAATGTTGTACGGTCTAGCCTATCTGCCAATGCATCCAATGCCCTACATTGGTTGGTAGTATGTGTAGTAGATGCGTAGAAATCGCAATGGACTGTGTTTGGTACCGTCAAATATTTCTGCATGATGGGGCACTGTCTTGGTCCATGCCCATGGTTTCGACAGATCTCATAATACTCCGCTGTCAGTGCTTCTTGACCTCCTGGGAACGCGTGATATGAGGCGGGATGGTGAAATGGTGGGTTTGTTGATACTTTCACAACTCTTCCTGTAGATCTTGGTGGGGTTGTCAACAAATTTTGGGGAGGTCCCAACCCTCTCCCTCGTGGGCATTTGTTCACCAAATGACCTTCTGTATAGCATCCAGTGCACCAAAATTGTGGTCGTCCTGGTCTGGGTATCGTCAGTTATTGAATATTTTCTGTAAGGGATGATATTTGTCCTTGTAGTTGCGCTATATTCATGTCTACTGGGAGCCGGGTTACTCTCAAGCTTCCAGGGTATCCTTCCATGGCTTCAATATTCATCGATTGTTCCAAGGCATATGTCAATGTGGCTATCCACTGTTGTGTTAGCAGAATCCGAGTGAGAGGTAGTAGCCCCTGAATGTACCATTACCTTTGATGTTCTTCATGGATTGGGTGTGCCAACCTCCCTATGGCATCTTTGAACTTATGGTTTTATTCCCAGGATGATTCACCTTCTCTTTGTTGGATTTTGTGCAACTCAGATAGAGCTTGTTGTTCTGACTAGGGCAATTTGAACTCTGCTATAACCCTCGTCCGTACCTAGCCAAGGGTGAATGCTTGACCTTGCATCCATGGCATTCCTGGTTCAATGATCTTCATGTACCATTTGAGAGCATGACCTCTTAGGGTAGTCTGGAATTTGACCAACTTTTTCGCATCTGGTGTCCCTCTGGATCTCCAGATGGCTTTGCACAAGAACCAGTGTTGTTCAACGTCTTCATCTCTCTTACCCCAAAATTATGGGTAACAGACAATCGACCCTCCCACATGGCTGGTAATTGTTGATCCTGTTGTTCGTATCAATGTGAATCCTAACGGTCCTACTTGTGATCTACCAGGGGATCCCAATATCCTCCCTGTACTTGCACTTCCTGGTTGTGACTGGTTAACTAATTGTATTGGAACATAACTTGTATGAGAAGGTAGTATAGAAATTACTTCTTGTATTAAAGGAACTTGGGGTACAGATGATTCGGGGCTGGTGCCACTAGCTTCAGGGTAGATCTCTTTAATATGGGGGGTCTCGTTAGCTTCCACTGGGACAATCTCTTCGGACGGATTCCTGATCTCTCCTATTGTCGGGGCTGAATATTCTCTCTCTCTTTCAAGATTCATGTTGGTTTCCTCCTCTCTTACCTCCACGCTTCCTCCTTTTCGTCCCACCTCCTGGGAGATTCTTTCTCTCCTTTATTCTCTCTTGTTTAACCTTTGACTGGCCAGTCATTCCTATCTTCTCATCCTCTACAGGTCTTCGATCTATCTTTCTTCTATTTTTCTCAGTCCTCCTTCTTTCCTCAAATTTTCAGACTATCTTGCAGCTTTCTTGATTTTTCCGTGCCACCACTTCTCAACTATGGCAGCTCTCTTCAAGGATCACTCATATCTTGAATCCATTTCTTGTTGTTCCCTCCCCATTTGTCAAAGAACCCTTCCCCTCTCTTTATGCCATGACTCTCACCCCATCTCGCCCTACCCCAAGCGAGGGTGTTTACGCTGCCATCTCGGTCGGGGACATAATAAACATCCCTTCCTCCATCAAGAAATATTTAATCCATAGGGGGATCTCTCTTACAATTCTTCCCCTTGCGCCTTTATTGAAAACTTCCTCGGCTCGCGAGAAAGACTGGTGGTTCTCGACTACAAATTCAATATGTATCCTTCTATCGTGGCATTAACCCAAAAATATATGACCCTCGTGACTGGACAATCCAGCCTCTGGAGTGCTGCTAACTTGTCGGTATCCCATGTGAAGATATTCTTGATCCATCCATGGAATTTTGGAGCTTCTTGGAGTCTCTTGATCCAATGACAAAATTCTTCCAAGAATTTAACCTAGAAAATTTCGTACTAGTCGCTTGATCTTTCTGAGTAAAAGATCGCCTCTCGAGTAACTCCCACTGATTTTCTTCTTAGTTCTGCTTCTTTCCATATGAAGGAATTACAGTTTCTTTGCCACCGTTGATCGATGCCAGATCTATGGATCGACGGTAGAATTCTTCCTACAAGTTCCCTTTCAAGATGGGTCCCGTCAACGAAACCATTTTGTTGGCGCAAGTTTTTTCAGACCAGGGTCCTTCTCAGATAACCAACAAAAGACACCGTGTAGTCTAGAGTGCTGCATTTTCATCCCCTCTAAAGAGAAGAAGTCTCACCCAAAGCACTACTGAGACAGATAGATAGGAAAGGGTAGGGCGAAGTCTACAAAATATCCATAGAGTACTTGTAACTCACTTCAGTTCTTGTGCAATCAACATTATCAGATCAGAAACATCTAAGTGTAAGAACAAAACCTATTGGTATTGCAAGCACCAATTAATCATAAGAGCAACAATTATAACTCATAAGCTATATAGAAAGACTGAAACACATAAGAAACCATGTAAAGACACATCAGATTTGAAAACTTAATTCTTCTTCATATCATTGTCAAAGATCTTTCTTACATTACAAACTCAACATAACATAGGAAGTACAGTACTGACTTTTGGCTCCAGACCTCAGCCACAAAATCTTGACTTCCCAGCCAGTAGGTCACATTTATTACAGATTCTAATCCTCTTGATTTACAACAAAACCTTGGACAATGCCCATGGGGATGGCTCTGATTGACACAACTCAACTTAACAACATCAACTAATGACCAAAGATGAATGAGCGAACTAATCCAAAACCCAAAACAATCAACCCTTTTTCAATTATATTATGTCCTATGCATAGCTGGGTTATGTCTTCTTGTTCTGTTTCAACTTTCTGTTGTTTAGCTGGTGTTGCGCTGGCTTCCACAACTATTTTCTGTTGTTCTTCCTTCCGACCTCTGATGAAGGCTGCACGACCAACACTTGCGCAGTTCTTTCTAACAAACGAAAGGCCCAACACCACACATGCGACCTGCTTCCTCCTTCACATGTGAATTGTTTCTCTCCATTTCCACACATGTGATCTCACACATGTGGATTCTCCTTGGCTGAGAATAGAAAAATAAAAATGTCCAAGAAAACACTAGGTCAAATTTTCCAAAGTTGCAGAATTACCCTTGTTGAAATTTCCAAGCTCCCAACATAAGTGCTCACTCACTTATGCTAACTCCATAATATCGCAAAGATATTTGTCACAATCTCTCCTCTCCTTATATATGAGGCTAATGTGAGATGAGAATCCCTTAGCTTACTCTAAGGATCCCTCCACTAAACTCAACATTAAATTTGTAACATCCTGCTCTTGCGCACTGAGTGAACTTATTCTTTGAGGACACTTGCTCGCAAGTGATCCAGATTATTATGCTATTAAAACATTTGTTTTTGATTATGAGGCATTATGGGTTGATGTCATGTTGTTTTGTTGCATTGACATAGACAGGTGCTATTGACTCGGTTTTACTAAGTGTGCAGGATTCCAGACCTCGAGGATGCAGAGGCATCGATGGAACCCCTTGGACTCTGGATCGAGTTGGGGAGTGAAGTATTGGGGTTTGATTGTTTTATACATGATTTTAGTGCATCTGATTAGATGATATGATATGGTATATTTTTGACATGATTCGTTGATGATGCAGGCTAAGGATATCTTGCCGACCAGAATGACATGTGGAGTAAAGGGGTCACGCACGACTACCAGAGATGTTGAGGGAGAGGTGTGGACAACAACCCTGCCACAACCTACTAGCACTCCCGCCGTGGCTTGAACTGTAGGTTAACGATTACCTAGTTCGAGGAGACCCAAAATGCCGTGAGGGATGACTGCGACAGTCACTCATGATGATTCTAAGGGGCACACAATAAGGCAAGGGACTTATTCCTTAGAGGCCCTTAGTCTCCCACAAGATCACCTGATGGAGTTTTGACTCCAGGGGTTTTTGATGTCTACCAAGTCAGTCAAGAGGCGAGTGGCACCATTGGAGCACGTGGTGCGTCCTGAAGGGCACATCATGCAAGAAAACTGGAAAGAGGCGAGTGGCACCCTTGGAGCACGTTGTGCGTCCTGAAGGGCACGTCGCGCAAGAGAAACAGAAAGAGGTGAGTGGCACCCTTGGAGCACCTAGTGCGTCCTGAAGGGCACGTCGCGTGGTTATTTACTAATTGGATAAACCTAGATGGCTTTAGGAAAAATAAAGTGTTAAGGAAGATTTGAAACTTTTCCCTTAAAAAAATGTCGCCCAACCTAGGAAAATAAGGTCTAGGTATAAATTTTACTGGTGATAAAAGTTTTTTTATTTAAAAAATAAATAAAATAATAATGATAATAATGATAATCTTCATTAATATTGTGACAAGAAGGGGGTAAGAAATTAAATTGATTTATAAAATATTTTGGGATAAAATTAAACAAGGGGAAATAATTTTTTTACTTATTATGCTAATTAAAAATTTACTCATTAGAAAGAAAAAGGGAAAAAGGGTAAGTTTTTGCGCTTGCCTTTTTGAGTTTAAATAAAAATAGGAAAGAGGAAAATCTAAAATAATTAGAAAACTAGAAAAAAGAGGGAAACATTAAAAGAAAGGGGAAACACAAGGAAAAAGCAGATAGTCTAACTTAGTAAGGTATCTAGCATTTAAGAACTTTCTATTTTAAACTCAACTAGTAAATTAATAAGGGGGGGAAGTCATTAAAACTTGTAAGGGGATTTGGGGACACATAGGAGCGATTCTAGGAGTGCCTTTAGGTGAGTGAGGGAAATAGGGGTAATTAATTAATTAATGAAATTAATTTATGGAGGAATGAAGGGGATGGGTGACACATGTACGGGGAGGTTTTATGAATTAAATTATTAAACATTAAATTAAATGGGATTTTGGGAAGGTAAAGGATGTCAAAACTCTATATAATGAAGGGAGGAGAAGGATGATAGATCTCTTATGTTTTGCGTAATGTTACGCTGCAGAAATATATACTTGACTGACTTATCTTGTGGGAGTTGGGATACCCAGCTCGGTGAGGAGTGGTAGCTCGGCCTTGTGAGGCGAGTTGGGAGCTAGCTGATTCTTTGGATACTGTGTGTGGCCCCTTTGTGGCTCGGGGGGCTAAGGGGGAAGAAGAGTACCCCTAGCGTTGGCTGGGAGGTACCGGTGAAGTCTCATCGGTCGACAAGCGGGAGTTGCACGGAGCGTGTGAGACATCAACTTAGAGAGGGTGATTGGGCAATGGTACGCTTCCTTTATTTCCACGTGGTAGATTGTTAGTATGATTTATTCTTTCGGTTCTGTATGCTTAATCAAGTAAAGAATATGATAGTATTAGCGTTCTAGTTGATGAATGAAATTTCCCCATATCCTTAGCTTGATGTTGATTGATTTCCCATGGCCTTTGATCCCTGCATGTCTTGATGGTCTTGAGGTTTATTGATTGCGATGATTGCGATTTATTTTTTCCTTTGTCCCTATCTCATCAGTCTGCGCCTGAGCAGTTGGCCATGAGCCTAATCTACGGTCGTCACTTCGGTGTTAATAGACCTATGGATCTCAACGCCATGCTTTTCTGTGTGTGGATGACGAGCGAAGGATGTTCTTGCCAGCCGTCTGCCCATGTTGATTGTTCCAGGTAGTGTGTAGTCTTGCGCCTTATTATGTTGAGTAAATCCACCATTGCTATCATTCCTAGTTCCATAATTATAACTCTGTGTTTTTATGCATTGATGGATAAAATCCTAACCCTGTGTTTTATATATTGATGAATAATCATAACTCTGTGTTTTTATGCATTGATGGACAAAATCTTAACCATGCGTTTTATGTATTGACAGATAATTATAACTCTGTGTTTTTATACATTGATGGATAAAGTATTAACCCTGTGTTTTATGTATTGACAGATAATCATAACTCTGTGTTTTATGGACAAAATCTTAACCATGTGTTTTATGTATTGACGGATAATTATAACTCTGTGTTTTTATACATTGATGGATAAAATCTTAACCCTGTGTTTTATGTATTGATGAATAATTATAACTCTGTGTTTTTATACATTGATGGATAAATTTTAACCCTGGGTTTTATATTCTTGGATAATTAAAATCTGCATTTTATATTCTTGGATAATTAAAATCTACGTTTTATATTGATGGTCAATTTAGCTCTATGTGGGATACCTCCCTCACAACATAACCCTGTGTGGTTTTTTTTTTATGGCCATTTTTGTTGCATCCCTTTTTCATACCTTTGCACCTTAAATTTATGAAGATGATGTTAGTCTGTGATGTCCAATTGATTGACAGCCTTCGCTTGACCAGTTTGATGGACATCCTGCGCGAGGGAATTCACCCATCTTAAATATATAACCAGTTGCAAATGAAACCTTATTCCTTTGCATAATATACCAACTAGACACCATCTTTCAAGAGTGATAGAATTCCAAATTCCATATTGCATCCGTGTGACGGTTATGTGCTCTTCTTTTGACATTTGCTACCAACAAATTTCTTCTTGTTATGGACTCCGAGACTGCTAAATTTGTTTTAGATAAAGAAACAATCCTCAACCTGTGACCATATCCTTGCAATCTTGTGTTGACTCGATGGTTTAAAATCTAGAGAGGATGACAATCTTCTCCAGGTGCCTTTGCCTTCTTTGTTCAAATATTTGCATGGATTGACTTTTTGGACAAATGTTCTTTGTACTGCAACATGTTTTGAATTTAAATAGTGAGTAAGATCTGGTACAAATCAATTGATTGAAAACATTTATGAGGGGATGGACATCTAGAAGTCTCTTTTTCATCAAAATTTATTTGCCTTGTATGCATCATAGAAGATTGACTCTCTGGTTACAAGCTCCACTTCTTGATTGACCAGTTTGGGCCTGTGTTTTTCTACACCTAGCCATCAAATGTTTCCTTGCCCTTATTCTGCTTGAAGGCGAAATTTGGGCCTGGGTTTTTCTACACCTGACCAATGAAATTTCCTTTTTTTTTCTCATTGCAAATTAATCTGTTTTTGAAGGTGACTTTACCTACCTCTGACTGTGTTCTATGGCTGAGGGCGTATTAAGGGTGAGTCAGCTGTTGCATTCTCCCAATAGCATCCTTATTCCCATAGAGATGCAATGCGATTTCCATACACGAAGTGGATGAACAACATGATTTTTCTGTTGTGACAAGAGCAACGATTCCACCTGTAAAATGAATTTCGTTCCCTGGTTTGCCTACGATTTTTTCCAAATAACTACCATCTGTTACCTTGGCTACATGGCGAAATTATTGCCTTTATGAGGTTGTGATTTCACCTTTCTGAAGATTGTGCTTCTACCTTGAAACTGTTGTCTGTTACCCTTGCGTGTTACCTTACCTGACAACATTTTTATTGGCTTTATTAATTTTGGACAACGTTCCTCCTTTTCTGGATTAGCAATGATAATTAATGTGGTAGGATATAGTTAATATTAACACCATTGTGCATTGATTAGTCTGATATAACATTTAATATTAAAACAACAAGATAGCATTAAATTCCGAATTGAAGATTATGTTTATAACCACCCAACAACATTAACTTAGCCCACTTAATTGGCATGGTCATATCTCAACATTTCTTTTTAATGTTAATAGATAGCTGTCATTGGGTACGGTTAGTATAGATAGACAACATGTGGTAATTTAATGAGTTAATAAATGTTTCATTGTTTCATTCTGCCTTGATGTAGTTAATGTTGTTATTTAATGTCAATTGCTAGTGGGATTGAACTTTGGGATTTATTTAGAATTGCCTTCTTAGACCTTAATTAATGATTAAATGAGATTGTGATAATGTTAGATTGATTGTAATGATATCTAAATTGTAAATTTTAGACTTGCGAACCGAATTTGTTTAAGGTTAAGTTAGAATTGAAATCTATTAACTAGTAGTAGTATTCACTTGCTAAATTTTTTATTTGTGGTTAATGCTCATTGATATATAGTGGTTGTCTAAACTGGTAATTTAGACTCGCTAAAATAGAACTATATATCATGATAATTTAGGTGGTAAATCACTGACTTCGTGATTTAGATGGGTTAAAGTAGATCCGTATTTAACACTAATTTATTATTGACCAGTTTAGACTTGATGATTGGGTTGGGTTGTTGACAAAGTCATGGTTGGCTTGCGTCTTCCTTTGTTCTCACCCTCTTGTGTCTCATCGATCTTTGTTGGGGTGTGGGTGCTGTCTTGTGTTAATTGCTTCACCTCCTAGTGCGCTGGATTTTCTTGAATCCTTGGTCCCGTTAGGATTGTTGCACGAAGGTTATTGACGCGTCTATCATCTGGGGACAACATGATTCCTAATGAGGGTATGGCATGCCCTATTGGATAGCGGCGATCGAGAACTTGGACGGAATCGATGCGTTCTACGTGAGTGTTGTGAGAGTGGTAGGTTTCTTTAGGCGCATGGGTGGAATGCCTTCATGCATTTGGTTCGCGTGCCTTGAGGTTCTAGTATTGTTCGTCAAGGCCCTTGTGTCAGGAGGGGATGCTGTCCGTTAATCTTGTAGGCGTGTCCTGTTTGCATCAGGCGGGTAGTCATGTTTCTCCTTGTGTCCACGCACGTTTCACCTAGTTGCTCTTGTGCCAGTGTGTAGAGTCATAGTAGGCTATTGCCTGGACTGCATGCTTGCATTCGTCATCAATTATGTGGTTAATTGTTGTTGTCATCGCCATCCTTCCTTTAACACAAAAAGAAAAAGAAAAAAAAAAAACCTTTGCACTTCTGCTTCACTTGTAGTAGTGGTCTTTACATGTGGTATCAGAGCGGGGTTCAACCCGCGACTTGGGATCACTACGAATTTCATTGTTATGATATAATTATAATGTTGCTAATTGAGTTGAATTGTATCCATGTAGGTAATCATGGTTAGAGGATGCCGCAGAGGCAAACTACGAGGTACTAGGGGAGGAGGTGCGATGCCTCCAACAACATCCACGCATGAGGGGTCCAACCCCCAGGGAGACGAACACGTTTTTGGGCAGGAGCATATAGTGGTGGGTGGTGTGGTTGGGCTGATGAGGTATTTTCAGCAGATGTCTGAGGCATTGATCAACCATTTGGACAGAGATGAGGCTAGGACGCCGACACCCCTTGAGGGTCCACCGCGCACTCCGGTTGGTACTGGTAGCATTCACCGTGAACTCGAGAAGGTAAAATGTCCCGAGTTCTTTGGTGCCCCATACAGTGCAGCCACCGAGGGATGGTTGGAGAATATGGAGATGTGCTTTGCACTTCACGACTATACCTCCAACATGAAGGTCCACATGGCAGTCTTTCAACTGAAGGGGATCGCTCTTCTATGGTCGAAGACACTCCTGTGACAACTGAACATGGTCATTGAAGACATGTCATGGGAATTGTTCGAGAAACGGTTCTGAGAGAGGTACCTATCAGAGGAATTCATTGAGCATCAACTCAACGATTTTAATGCCTTACGATAGGGCGACTGTACGGTGCCCGAGTACGAAGCCCGTTTTATGAAGCTACTTCGATATGCTCCACATATTAATACTGAGAAACTTAAGGTCAACAGGTTCGTGTTCAGCCTTAATGGCAACATACATGCAAAGGCTAGGATTTTGATCCCTTAGACCTTGCATGATGTCATCCAGAAGGCCCTAATAGTAGAGGAGGAGCTTATCAGCAGGGGTCAAAGAAGGACTCCAGCGAGACCAGCAGGGCAGGTGTCATCTGGTGCACAACAACATTAGACACCAGCCAAACATACACCAGGATATTGTGGCTTCCAGAGGGGATCCACTTTCACTACACCTCAGCGATCGACGTCTCAGCAGCAGACACCTTATCGGGGACCACAACATCAACAACAACTTCGACCGCAACAACAACAGTTTAGGACTGTCTAGCAGAACAGATCATGATTCCAAGTTGGTGGGATGTCATCTTCTACTTCGGGTACCAAGAGTACTGGACCAAAGAAGGGGTGTTGGACGTGTGGGGAGCCACACTACCAATGTGACTTCCCTGTGGAGAGGACTAGAGCGTCTAGATCAACCGTACTCACTACCATGGGAGATATGGGCAAGGCCCATGGGATTCATGCAACGATGAATAACCGCAAGGGCAGAGCACTAGTCAAATGTGCTCAAGACGTTAGGTACCATCGCTGACCAGACCCTTAGTATTTTGATAGATCCTGGTGCTACTGAGAGTTTCATTTCTGGTGCGACGCTAAAAAGGATTAAGGTAAAGGCAGTCGAACAAGATGAGTTTAGCTTCGTAGAGATGGCTTCTGGAGCCAAACAAAAGGTTGGAGGAAAGGTTACGAGATGCACCCTTAACCTGGGAGAGTTTGTCACCAAGTCCAACCTGCACGTCACGATCTTAGGATCTTATGATGTCGTGATCGGTATGGACTGGTTGGAATCGCATGAGGCGATACTCAACTGTAAGACAAAATGGTTGAGCTTGGTCAATGATGAGGGGAAAAGATGCATGATTGTAGGACGGAACCAGGGATTTTCCTTGAGGTTCATCTCTTCCTTGCAGCTACTAAAGAGTATGCACAAGGGATGTAATCTTTATGCGATCCTTGCATTAAACGAGAAGGGAGTAATGGAAGGTTTAGAACACCTTCCTGTGGTGAGAGAGTTTGCAGACGTCTTCCCAGAGGAATTACTTGGGATATCACCGGAGAGGGAATTGGAGTTTACTATAGACATAAAACTAGGGATTGAACCAATAGCTAGAACACCTTATCAGATGTCGACCTCGGAGTTACAAGAGTTGAGAATGCAACTAAAGGAATTGTTGGACCTGGGACTGATATGTCCAAGTGTGTCACCATGGGGTGCACCTGTTATTTTCATACGAAAGAAGGATGGGTCATGGAGGCTTTTCATTGAATACCGTCAATTTAATAAGACAACAATCAAGAATCAATATCCATTTCCAAGGATTGATGATCTGTTTGATCAAATGAAGGGTGCGACGATGTTCTCAAAAATCGATTTGCGATTAGGGTATCACCAGTTATGGATCAAGGAGGATGAAATCCCTAAGACTATTATAAGTTTATTGTTTTACCGTTTGGACTGACAAATGCCCCAGGGGTATTTATGAGTTTGATGAACGGGGTGTTTTGCGAGTACTTGAACAAGTTCGTCCAAGTGTTCATTGACGATATTTTGATTTACTCTCGGACGATAGAGGAACATGATGAGCACTTACGCTTGGTACTATAGTGTTTGTGAGAGAAAAAATTGTATGGGAAGTTTTCCAAATGATCATTTTATCAATCGAAGATTCACTACTTGGGGCATGTCATCTTTGGCGAAGGTATCGCCATGGATCTAGCAAAGTTCGAGGCTATTATGGAATGTCCTGCACCGACGAATGTCTCAGAAGTACGTAGCTTCATGGGTTTAGTAGGATACTATCGATGGTTCATCGAGGGATTTTTGAAGATAGCAAATCCGATCATGGAATTGCAAAAGAAGAACGAGAAGTTTGTTTGGACCGAGAAATGCGTGGTAGCATTTCGGAGGCTCAAGGGGCTGTTAACAATGACACCAATACTAAAAGTCCCTGATATGGATGCATACTTCTTGGTATGCACTAACACATCCAAGGAAGGCTTAGGTGAAGTCTTGATGCAAGATGGTCGAGTGATCTCTTACATCTCGAGGAAATTGAGAAGGTATGAGGAGAACTATGCGACACACGATTTGGAGTTGTTAGCCATTGTATATGCCTTGAAGGTTTGGAGACACTACGTTGTTGGAATAAAATTTGAACTAAATATGGACCACTGTGGACTACAACACATATTTACACAAAGAGGCCTGAACGCATGACAACGACATTGGTAGGAATTACTTAGCGAGTACGACTTTGAGATTACTTACATAAAAGAAACGGTGAACCGAGTGGAAGATGCATTGAGTCAGAGACCACACATCTTTTTGGTGTTGCCTCTTCAGACGAATCTACGTGAAAATATTCTAAATTTACAGTCTGACGATGACTGGTACAAAGAGGTTGAGGGTTTCATTGGACAAAACACAATGATGGTACCAAGATTTGAAGGATTTACGTTTGACGATGATGGATTATTGAGGTTTAAAAATCGGATTTACGTACCACCGAACAACGAATTGAGGAGATTAATCCTAAGCGAGGTTCATAGAGAAGTATACATGGCTCACCCGAGAGTCACGAAGATGAGGGTGAAGCTTAAACCCTTATTCTTCTGGAAGGGAATGAAGGAAGACATAGTAAACTATGTGGCCAGATGTCTAGAATGTCAGTAGGTAAAGCTTGAACATAGACATCCAGTAGGATTAATACAACCACACGCTATTCCAGAATCGAAATGGGAGGTTATTTCGACGGATTTTATTATTGGATTGTCACTAACGGCAATGATACATGACTCAATTTTCGTAGTAGTAGACACTCTGACAAAGAGTGATCACTTTATTCCTGTGTGTACAACATATTAGGAGCCTGACATAGCTAGATTTTTCATCAGTGATATTGTGAGGCTGCATGGCATGCCTAAGAGGATTATATCTGATCGAGGATCTGTGTTTACTAGATGATTTTGGACGAGTTTCCAAGAGGTCTTGGGAACCCAACTTAACTTTAGTACTGCGTATCACCTGGAGACTGAAGGGAAGACCGAACGAACAAACCAAACCTTGGAGGACATGTTGCATATGTACGTGATGGACCAACAAAGGCATTGGGAAGAATTCTTGCCATTGGTGGAATTCGCTTATAACAAAAGTTACCAAAGCACCATTAAGATGGCGCCTTTCAAGTTTCTTTACGGGAGACCATGTCAGATGCCTTTGAGTTGGGATCGGCTTGAGGATAGGGTCCTAGTGGGACCAAAAGTGATCCAAGAAATGGAAGAGAAAATGAAAATCATAAGAAAAAGGATTAAGGAAGCGCAAGATCGAAAAAAGAGTTATGTCGATGCGCACCGTGTCAACCATAGTTACGAGGTTGGCGATCGAGTCTTCTTGCGGGTTAAACCGCATAAGCGTTCAATCAAGTTTGGAAAGGGAGATAAAATATCTCCTAGGTTTGTGGGACGTTTCAAGATCGTGGAAAGAAAGGGGCTCGTGGCCGATCGATTAGCCTTGCCTAATTCCTTGAGGCGTATACATGATGTTTTTCACGTATCTATTTTGAGACATTATATTAGTGATCCTACACATGTTATTGACATGAGTTCCTTGCAGGTATCGGATGAGGGGGAGGTCACAGCTGAGCCGATCCACATCCTGGATCATCGAGTTCGAAAACTACGATAGCTGATAGTAGATCAGTTCAAGGTCAAGTGGGACAACTATAGTCCACACCCGATGACTTGGGAGGACACATATGATATGCACCAACAGTTTCCATTTTTGTTTGATAGATAGACTTATGATATTGTGATAGACATTATTTCGACACTTATACTGTGAATCTTTGGGATGAATTTTAGAACAAGAGGGGTTGTATGTAACATTCAGCTCTTGCGCACTGAGCGAACTTATTCTTTGAGGACACTTGCTCGCAAGTGATCCAAATTATTATGCTATTAAAACATTTGATTATGATTATGAGGCGTTATGGGTTGATGTCATGTTGTTTTGCTGCATTGACATAGGCAGGTGCTATTGACTCAGTTTTACTGAGTGTGCAGGATTTCATACCTCGAGGATGCAGAGGCATCGATGAAACCCCTTGGACTTCAGATCAAGTTGGGGAGTGAACTATTGGGGTTTGATTGTTTTATATGTGATTTTAGTGCATCTGATTATATGATATGATATGGATATATTTCTGACATGATTCATTGATGATGGAAGATAAGGATAGCTTGTCGACCAGACTCACATGTGGAGTAAAGGGGTCATGCACGACTACCAGAGATGTTGAGGGAGAGGTGTGGACAACAACCCTGCCACAACCTACTATCACTCCCGCCACGGCTCAAAATGTAGGTCAACAATTACCTAGTTCGAGGAGACCCATGATGCCATGAAGGACGACTGCGATAGTCGCTCACGATGATTCTAAGGGGTGTGTAATAAGGCATGGGCCTTATTCCTTAGAGGCCCTTAGTCTACCACAAGATCACCTGGTGGAGTTTTGACTCCAGGGGTTTTTGATGTCTACCAAGTCAGTCAAGAGGTGAGTGGCACCCTTGGAGCACGTGGTGTGTCCTGAAGGGAACGTCACGCAAGAAAAATGGAAAGAGGCGAGTGGAACCCTTGGAGCATGTGGTGCATCCTGAAGGGAACGTCGCACAAGAGAAACAAAAAGAGGTGAGTGGCACCCTTGGAGCACCTAGTGCGTCTTGAAGGGCATGTTGTGTGGTTATTTAATAATTGGATAAACCTAGATGGCTTTAGAACAAATAAAGTGTTAAGGAAGATTTGAAACTTTTTCATTAAAAAATGTCGCCCAACCTAGGAAAATAAAGTCTAGGTCTAAATTTTACTGGTG
>ML795703.1:17497-55587 GCA_009831015.1 Picea engelmannii | reverse complement strand
TATATAATAATAATGGTAATCTTCATTAATCTTGTGACAATAAGGGGGTAAGCAATTAAATTGATTTATAAATTCTTTTGGAATAAAATTTAAAAAGGGGAAATAATTGTTTTACTTATTATTCTAATTACAAATTTAATCATTAGAAAGAAAAAGGGAAAAGGGTAAGTTTATGCACTTGCCTTTTTGAGTTTAAATAAAAAGGGGAAAGAGGGAAATCTAAAATAATTAGGAAACTAGAAAAAATCAAGAAACATAAAAAGAAAGGGGAAACAGAAGGAAAAAGCAGATAGTCTAACTTAGTAAGGTATCTAGCATTTAAGAACTTTCTATTTTAAAATCAACTAGTAAATTAATAAGGGGGGAAAGTCATTAAAACTTGTAAGGGGATTTGGGGACACCTAGGAGCAATTCCAGGAGTGCCTTTAGGTGAGTGAGGGAAATAGGGGTAATTAATTAATTAATGAAATTAATTTATGGAGGAATGAAGGGGATGGGTGACACCTGTACGGGGAGGATTTTATGAATTAAATTATTAAACATTAAATTAAATGGGATTTTGGGAAGGAAAAGGACGTCAAAACTCTATATAATGAAGGGAGGAGAAGGATGATAGATCTCTTCTGTTTTGTGTAACGTTACACTACAAAAATCTATACTTGACTGACTTAGTGTGTGGGATTTGGGATACCCAGCTTGGTGAGGAGTGGTAGCTCGACCTTGCGAGGCGAGATGGGAGCTAGTTGATTCTCTGAATAGTGTGCATGGCCCCTTTGTGGCTCAAGGGGATAAGGGGGAAGAAGAGTACCCCTAGCATTGGCTGGGAGGTACCGGTGAAGTCTCATCGGTCGACAAGTGGGAGTTGCATGGAGTGTGCGGGACATCAACTCAGAGCGAGCGATTGGGTAACGATACACTTCCTTTATTTATGCATGGTATATTGTTAGTATGATTTATGCTTTCGGTTATGTATGCTTAATCAAGTAAAGAATATTATAGTCTTAGCGTTCTATTTGATGACTGAAATTTCCCCATAGCCTTAGCTTGATGTTGATTGATTTCACATGGCCTTCGATCCCTGCATGTCTTGACCATCCTGAGGTTTATTGATTGCAATGATTGCAATTTATTTTTTCCTTCGTCCCTATCTCATTAATCTGCACCTGAGCAGTCGGCCAGAAGCCTGATATACGGTCGTTGCCTCAGTGTTAATAGACCTATGGATCTCAATGCCCTGCTTTTCTGTGCGTGGATGGTGAGCGAAGGATGTTATTGCCAACCATCTGCCCATGTTTATTGTTCCAGGTAGTGTGTAGTCTTGTGCCTTATTATGTTGAGTAAATCCTCCATTGCTATCGTTCCTAGTTCCATAATTATAACTCTGTGTTTTTATGCATTGATGGATAAAATCTTAACCCTGCGTTTTATGTATTGACGGATAATCACAACTCTGTGTTTTTATGCATTGATGGACAAAATCTTAACCATGCATTTTATGTATTGACGGATAATTATAACTCTATGTTTTTATACATTGATGGATAAAATCTTAACCTTGCATTTTATGTATTGACGGATAATCATAACTCTGTGTTTTTATGCATTGATGGACAAAATCTTAACCATGCATTTTATGTATTGATGGATAATTATAACTCTATGTTTTAATACATTGATGGATAAAATCTTAACCCTGCATTTCATGTATTGACGGATAATTTTAACTCTGTGTTTTTATACATCGATGGATAAATTTTAACCCTGAATTATATATTCTTGGATAATTAAAATCTTCTTTTTATATTGATGGTCAATTTAGCTCTGTGTGGGATACCTCCCTCATAGCATAACCCTGTGTGGTTTTTTTTTTATGTCCATTTTTGCTGCATCCCTTTTTCATACCTCCGCACCTTAAATTTATGAAGACGATGTTATTCTGTGAAGTCCAATTGATTGACAACCTTCGCTTGACCAGTTTGATGGACAACCTGCACGAGGGAATTCACCCATCTTAAATATATAACCTATTTCAAATGAAACTTTATTCCTTTGCATAAGCTAACAACTAGACACCATCTTTCAAGAGTGATAGAATTCCAAATTCCATATTGCATCCGTGTGACGGTTATGTGCTCTTCTTTTGACATTTGCTACCAAAACAATTCTGCTTGTTATGGACTACGTGAATTCTAAATTTGTTTTAGATAAAGAAACAATCCTCAACCTGTGAACATATCCTTGCAATCTTGTCTTGACTCGATGGTTTAAAATCTAGAGAGGATGACAATCTTCTCCAGGTGCCTTTGCCTTCTCTGTTCACATATTTGCATGGATTGACTTTCTGGACAAATGTTCTTTGTACTGCAACATGTTTTGAATATAAATAGTGAGTAAGATCTGGTACAAATCAATCTATTGCAAACATTTGTTTGCCTTGTATGCATCATAGAAGTTTGACTCTTTGGTTACAGGCTCCACTTCTTGATTGACTAGTTTGGGCCTGCGTTTTTCTACACCTAGCCAACGAATGTTTCCTTGCCCTTATTCTGCTTGAAGGCAAAATTTGGGCTTGCGTTTTTCTACACCTGGCCAGTGAAATTTACTTTTTTTTTTCTCATTGCAAATTAATCTATTTCCGAAGGCGTCTTTACCTACCTCTGGCTGCGTTTTATGGCTGAGGGCATATTAAGGGTGGGTCAGCTGTTGCATTCTCCCAGTAGCATTCTTATTCCCATAGAGATGAAATGCAATTTCCATACACAAAGTGGACGAACAACATGATTTTTCTGTTGGGACAAGAGCAACGATTCCACCTGTAAAATGCATTTCGTTCCTTGGTTTGCCTGAGATTTTTGCCAAAATAACTGCCATTTGTTACCTTGGCTACATGGAAAAATTCTTGTCTTTATGAGGTTGTGATTTCGCCTTTCTGAAGATTGCGCTTCTGCCTTGAAACTGTTGTCTGTTACCCTTGCGTGTTACCTTACCTGACAACGTTTTTATTGGCTTTATTAATTCTGGACAACGTTCCTCCTATTTTGGATTAGCAATGATAATTAATTTGGTAGGATATAGTTAATATTAACATCATTGTGCATTGATTAGCCCGATATAACATTTAATATTAAATTTTGAATTGACGATTATGTTTATAACTACCCAACCGCATTAACTTAGCCCGCTTAATTGGCATGGTCATTTCTCAGTAGTTCTTTCTAATGTTAATAGATAGATGTCATTGGGTACGATTAGTATAGATAGACAACATGTGGTAATTTAATGAGTTAATAAATGTTTCATTGTTGTATTTTGCCTTGATGTAGTTAATGTTGTTATTTAATGTCAATTGCTAGTGGGATTGAAATTTGACATTTATTTAGAATTGCCCGCTTAGACCTTAATTAATGATTAAATGAGATTGTGATAATGTTAGATTGATTGTAATAATATCTAAATTGTAAATTTTAGACTTGCGAATCAGATTTGTTTAAGGTTAACTTAGAATTGAAATCTATTAACTAGTAGTAGTATTCGCTTGCTAAATTTTTGATTTGTGGTTAATGCTCATTGATATATAGTGGTTGTCTAAACTGGTAATTTAGAATTGCTAAAATAGAACTGTATATCATGATAATTTAGGTAGTAAATCACTGACTTCATGATTTAGACAGGTTAAAGTACATCCATATTTAACGCTAATTTAATATTGGCCAGTTTAGACTTGATGATTGGGTTGGGTTGTTGACGAAGACATGGTTGGCTTGTGTCTTCCTTTGTTGTCACCCTCTTGTGTCTCATCGATCTTTGTTGGGGTGTGGGTGCAACCTTGTGTCAATTGCTTCGCCTCCTAGCGTGCTGGATTTTCTTGAATCCTTTGTCCTGTTAGGATTGTTGCACCAAGGTTATTGACGCGTCTATCATCTGGGGATGACATGATTCCTGCCGAGGGGATCATGGTGCACCCTATTGGATAGAGGCGATCAAAAACTTGGTTGGAGTCGTTGCGTTCTGCGTGAGTGTTGATGAGCATGGTAGGTTTCTTTAGGCACATGGGTGGAATGCATTCATGCATTTGGTTCGCGTGCCTGGAGGTTCTAGTCTTGTTTGTCAAGGTCATTGTGTCGGGAGGGGATGTTGTCCCTTAAGCTTGTAGGCGTGTCCTGTTTGTGTCGGGCGGGTAGTCATTTTTCTCCTTGTGTCCACGCACGTTTCACCTAGTTTCTCTTGTGCTAGTGCGTGGAGTCATAGTAGCATGTTGCCTGGGCCGCATGCTTGCGTTCATTGTCAGTTATGTGGTTAATTGGTGTTGTCTTCACCATCCTTCCTTTAACACAAAAAGAAAAAGAAAAAAAAAATCCTTTGCACTTCTGCTTCGCTTGTAGTTGTAAGGGTAGGGGTCTTTACAAAATTAAAATATGTTATTCCTCCTTGTGGGTGTGAATCCCCTACACAAGCCCACAAATACCATAAGGAAATCCATGAATCCCCAACACAAACCCAAAGGTGTTTTCGTCGAAGCAAAAGTGTAGTCTGGTGCCAATGAAGATTCCCACATGCCTGACACCATGGCTACTAGTGGGAATACCTCTCGAAGCTACAAAATGCATCAACATTTACTGGTAACTAATTGTGTCAATACATTTGGAGAAATTAGGTTTGTTTACCCAGTGTGGCCTATTTTTGTTATAAACAATAACCTTCCTACTTGGATGTGAATAAAGAGCGAGCACACAATCTTGGTCATGATATTTCCAGTTATTTGTTTACAATAATATTTTCATCATATTGTTTCACTTGTCTTGTTTCTTACATGATTTCTTATATGTACAAGGTAATAAGTATGTGTATTTTCAAATAGTTAAGTAGATACCAGTTAAATATATGGATGTGTTGGAATGTTTTTCAATACTGAGGGGGGGGGGGTGAATCAATATTTATTATTTTTCTCAAATTAAATTAATTCTTTATTAATTTATAACAATTTATCAACAAGAATGTACAAAAGTCTGAATTTTAAATGTAACAATCATAAAAATTATATATCAGTTACAAGTTATAGTTTGTAAGAGACATCAATCTCTCTTATTTTGAGCACCAACTCAATGAGACACCAATCCCTTATTTTCCAAGCACCAACTCCCTATAGATCAGACTCCAACCTGTAAAAGGACTCCAATCCTATGTTTTTCAAGCACCAACTTGAGGAAGTTGCAACTCCTTGTTTCAGGCTTCAACCTATGAAGGAATCCAATCCTCCCTTGCTCCTCCCTTCCACCCTCATTTCATGTGGATTTTTCAGGTTTCATATTCTTTCTTGGAATCCGCTTCATCTTCTGAATTAAACCACGGAGAAATCTTCCTTCCACCATATTTTCTGGTTTATATAGTCTTTCTACAGGTACAAAATTTGAACCAATGTGTCTTTTAATAATATATCATTGCATCTCTTCATTTATTTTAATAATAATGCTAACATCTTGTCATTAAATTGTTTTGTCTTAATTCAAAAGACTCAAAATCCCTTGTAAGTTGTTTCATCATTAATGGAATATCTAGGTGCTAAAAATTGTTTACTGTTGTTGTAATAATTCTTTGAACAAACCCTAATCTTGAGGTGTTAATCATATTTTAATCATATTTTTAGTCTTTATGAGTTGATCTTAGTTATGGATTGACTCTCCTTATTTTGGTCTCACACTTCCATATTGATCCAACAATCCACGATCAATATTTTTTGTCCATTGTTGATCCATAAAATTTATGATTTCGTTGTCTGTTGACCTCAACCATCAAATAATTGTTCCTCTACAGTTACTCTAGGAATTTTGTATTTGTTTTATTATTGAAGATCAAGATGTGTGATCTGTAAACAGGAGGCTTATAGCCTATCCGTCTCACCAACACATAATTCTCTATTTAAAAAAAATTATAACTCTAGCTATTTATATGATGGGAAATTCTTGACCACTCAAGCCACACATAGAGTCAGAAAATAAAATAGAGTCGACCACCCAGAAGTTGAAATGGGAAAAATGAGTCGGCCAAAATGCAATTCGGTTTCGAGGAAAAATAATTTGATCAAAGTCGATTCGGAAAATAAAATAGAGTCGACCACTTGGAAGTCGAAATGGGAAAACGAGTCGACCAAAATGCAAGTTGGTTCTGAGGCAAAATAATTCGACCAAAGTCGAGTCGGAAAATAAAATAGAGTCGACCACCTAGAAGTCGAAATGGGAAAAATGAGTCGACCAAAATGAAATTTGGTTTGAGGAAAAGTAATTCGACTAAAGTCGAGTCGACCAAAAGTCAAGAAATGCAAGTCAAAGTCGAAGGCAATGCAATTCAAAGTTATCCAAGTTGAAGTCGAAGGAAATTCAAGTGGAATTTATCCAAGTCAAAGTTGAAGGCAATGTAAGTCAAAGTTTATCTAAGTCGAAGATCAATAAGTCTAATAAAGACTCTCATACCAGACCCGTTTACACATTTTATTGATCACCATATTTTGATCTTTCCCCTTTGCATTTAGATAGGACAAATTTAGTATCCATAAGTAATCATTCTTTAGACAATGCACGAGTTTGACAATATCATATGCAAAATTTTGATGATGATGACCATAATATTGACCTCTTTACATCAATGGAAATACCAACATCATATACCCTCTTTGAAATCAATGCCAACACCATAACATCATGTCCAACATTCTCCCCCTTTGGCATTGATGGAAACAAAGTAAAAGAACAATATTTTAATTGATTTTTTACTGTTTATTCTCCCCCTTTGACAACAATGACATAAAGGATATTTCTATGATACCCCTGAGGTTTTACTCCCTCTGAGTTTATAATCCCTGTGCCCATGTGCTCCTTCTCTGATGAAGCTTGTGCAATTCAATTAGATATGGAAATTACCCCCAATTTTCATCTAAGATATGAAAAAGTACTCTTGGGTAAAGGTTTTGTGAATATATCTACAATATTTTTTTTAGTATCCACATATTCTACTTTAACAACTTTTTGAGAAACCTGTTCCCTTAAAAAATGAAATTTGATTGGGATAAGCTTGGTTTTTTAGTGCATGACATTATTCTTAGAAAGGTTTATGGCACTCATATTGTCACTGTTAAAAAGAATTGGATGATCATATTTTACTTGTAAGTATTCTAGAGTTTGTTTCATCCAAACTAGTTTGAGTGAAACAAGAGGCAACAAAAATATATTCAACTTCGTTTGTAGATAGTGATATGGAGGGTTGTTTTTTACTTAGTCACGACACAAGACATTTTCCTAGGAAAAATGCACCTCCACTAGTGCTCTTTCTATCATCAATACTTCCTGCCCAATCTACATTAGTATATGCAGTTAATGTGAAGTATTCTATTTTTGGATACCATAAACAAAAATCCAAGGTGCCTTTGAGATATCTAAAAATCATTTTAACTACCTTCATATGTGTCTCTTTAGGTGCATATTGAAATCTAGCCACTAATCTTACATCTTGCATGATGTCTGGTCTTGTTGATGTTGCATATAATAGGCTACCAATCATTGCTCTATACATGGTTTGATATACTTCTAGTGATTCACCATATTTTCTAAGTTTGCATCCTGTAATCATAGAAGTTCTCATAGGTTTATAGTCTTCCATTTGAAATTTCTTCAACATTTCCTTAATATATTTGGTTTGAGATATGAATAAGTCTTTTTCTGATTCTGACACTTGTAACCCTAGGAACAATGTAAGTTCACCAAGCATTGATATCTCGAATTCTTTTTGCATTTATGTACCAAATTGTTTGCTTAAAGGATTTAGATTACTTCCAAAGATGATATAATCCACATATACTACAACAATAATCATATTTTGATAATCATATTCATATTCTTGTCAGTAGCTCCTCTTTTGTATCCTTGTTGTTGTATATGATTATCAAGTCTTGAAAACCATGCCCTAGGTGTTAGGGACCTAACCTCCCTAACCCCTCACGTAGGTAGAATAATATAATTCCATGTAATAAAGACCAATATTAATAAGGCCTAGAAATAAGGAAGAATAAGTCAAATCTAAGAAGACCTAATAGAAGCTTCTGCTTCTAGAAGGATCTTCCTCTAGATTGTTCTTTTGGATATACAGATATAGTATAAATAGGAGTAGAAGGTATGAAAAATCTTGTCTTGGAGATTATTGTAATAGAGCTCTGCTCTGCTAGAGGTTGCCCCCTCGAAGAGGTAAGTGAACATTTCTATCATTAATCAAGGTGTTTTTTCTGGTGTTATTCTCGTATTATTCTGGTATTGTTCTAGTTATATCATTGTTGCTCTGCCATTTCTGTGCTAATTTTTTTTTGTTCTGCATACTATTTTATATCTGGAATACTACAAGTGGTATTAGATCACCTTCCTTGACATAAAATTGTGGGTTAAATGTTTTTCAGGGTAGAGACATATTCCAGTGTCTTAAAGCTACAAAGATTTGTCATTCAGCACATAAATCCATGGTCGAGGAAGCATACACGCAAGAACTACATGTGGTTTTTAAGCGCACATCTGTCGGCCACCCTTGTAACCCCTGTTGGTACCCCTTCGAGTGGTAGTGCATCAGACAACACCTGTATACGGATCGACCTAGATATCCTGAATCCCTCCATAGATAAAGCGATCGACCGCATGATTTCTATAGTTCCATTGAGAACAACGCTTGGGAAGATACTCTCTAGTACCTAGGTAGTCGAGTAGTATGACTAAGGGCACGGTCTATCCTCCTTAGTTGTTTCCCTGAGATATTGGGCCGAGTACTATTGTTGGACCCCACATGTATATCAGAGAATTATAGCATAGGGAAAACCCTTGTCTGTAGAAACCTTGAATATCCTACCCCTGGGGATGAAAACAAAAATAGAACAGACAAGATTTATTTCTGCACAATTGTGCCTTATGCATTATGGTTGCGAAATTACTACACATTTATTCCTATTAAGCATTTGGGAATTTCATCACTGCAGTATTATTCAGGCCGGAGTATAACTCCGCAGGAGTAAAAAAAAAGTATAGTGGTCTCACTGACACACTTATTTTGGACCTATCCCACTGGGTTCCTCTCTTCGCCCCGATTCCAATGATACCTATCATTTTTAACACAATTTTTTTGTGGACCCGACCCTTCTTCGACACCCTTATTTGGCCCATATCCCATTGGACCCCCCTTTTTCCCCTGATCGCAGTGGTACCTATAATTTGACACCCTTATTCTCAGTGGTCCTACCCACCCCTCCAGACACCTTTTGTTTCCCCTATACCATTTGCTAGCTTATTTTTCCAAATGGCTACCACAAGAGCCCAAGAACTCAATACCTTGATTGTTGACACCCACCAAAATAAGGAAGACATCAATAATATTAGTGACAACCTTATCTCAATCAATTTGGTTATTCAGGTCCTCCAGGAACAATGTTCCTACATCAAAGACCTCAAATCTACCTTTGAACACTTCATGGGTCGTTCCCAGAACCCTTCCTCTTCTGAATAACCATCTTATTAGGATGACCATGGCTCTTCCCATTACCAAGGTCCTCATACTACCAACTTTTCTCGAGACCTTCGTCCTCCCAGAATTGAGGTGAACAAATTTGATGGCTCGGATCCCACAGGTTGGGTCACCCAAATGGAACATTATTTCTCTTTGCATGGAATTACTGATGATTTAGCCAAGCTTCATTATGGTGTCCAACATCTGGATCCATAACGATGATAATGGTGGCAATGGAGAAAAAAGGCACACCAAGGGTATGTTTCTTGGACACAGTTTGTGGCCGAACTTTATGACCGCTTTGACTCTGACACCCACCATTTAGGTCATTTGACCAATTTAAAGAAGTATGGGAGAATGGAAGACTTTATTTTTTCATTCAAGCACTTGGATTTCAGAACGAAGGGCATGCCATATGCTTTCTTTAGGGAATGATTTATCAGTGGCATCAAAGATAAAATTCGTGCCCATGTTCTCATGTCACGCCCCCAAACTTGGTTGGAAGATACTCAACGAGCCAAGGAAGCATGACAGATTGTATCCTCCCAAACCCGCAAACCCATATTTTCTCCTCGCCCTAAACCCACCAATTATTCCCCTCCTGCAACTCCCCTCAAGATCTAGAAATTAACCAAGGTCTAAATGGTTGAACGCCAACTCAAGGATCTTTGTTATAATTGTTATGACAAATATTTTCCCAAGCACAAGTGTAAGGAACAAAATATTTTTATGGTTGTGACTGAGGATATTTCTGAAGAAGATGTTGTTGTTCCACATGTGGAGGAAATACCACCACCATCTGAACTAACCCCACCCTCTGATCCACTAGATGTTGACCTAGTGATTTCACTTAATTCCCAAACTGGCTTCTCTGCTCCCCAGACTCTCAAATTAATTGGTTACATAAAAAATAGGAAATTCATCATCCTTGTGGACAGTGGTAGAACCCATAATTTTTTTCATTGTTTCATTTCCCAAGAAATCAATTGTTACATACGCGCCGTCAATAATTTTCAAATCATGATTTACAATGGTGGTTTCATGAAATGTGGGGGACGATGTGAAAATGTGTGACTCCAAATTGGTCAATATCACTTGAAATCCCATATGTTTTCTATAGACATGGGCGTTTGTGACATTGTTCTTGATGCCAAATGGTTACACACTCTATGCCCCATTCTCATGGATTTAAAGGAATTAACCATGCAATTCCAATAGGAGGGACAACAATATAAGTTACAAGGCATCACAACAGGCTCCCCTGAGATCATCAGTTCCCATCGCATGGAAAATCTCCTAAAAAAAGGTTGTTCAGGCATTATATCCCAACTACACTCCATTCCAGTTGTTGAGACACCTTCTGTGCATCCCGACCTCCAATCTATCCTCTCCCACCACCAAGTTGTTTTTACCACTCCCAAAGAACTTCCCCCTTCCCATGGAGTCCATGATCATTCCATCCCTCTCATCCCAGGAAGTCTTCCTCCCAATGTATGACCTTATCATCATCCATTTTCCCAAAATAATGAAATTGAGAACATTGTTCATGAATTGCTAGAAGCAAGGGTTATCTGTCCCAATACTAGCCCCTATTCTTCCCCTGTGGTCATGGTACTCAAGAAAGAAGGTACTTAGCACATGTGTCTTTATTTCCGCACCCTCAACAAACTCACAATCAAAGACAAATTCATCATTCATATCATTGATTACCTCTTGGATGAATTGAGTGGTGCTCAGTACTTCACCAAACTGGATCTACGTTCTGGCTACCACCAGATCCATATGAAAGAAGAATACATTCACAAGACTACATTTCGCACTCATGAGGGTCATTATGAATTCTTGGTAATGACCTTTGGATTGTGTAATGTTCCTTCCACTTTCCAAAGTCTTATGAATCATGTCTTCTGTCCTTTTCTCTGTCACTTTGTATTAGTTTTATTTGATGATATTATCATCTATAGAAAAACTTGGTCATCCCATATCTCCCATGTGAATCAAGTTCTCCATCTACTCTCTAAGAACCAACTTTTCCTCAAACAATCTAAATGTGCCTTTGGTGCCTCATAAGTGGAATACCTGGGTCATATTGTCGGTAAGGATGGTGTTCGAGTGGATCCTAAGAAAATTGAATCTATGTAGGATTGGCCTCACCCTAAAATTCTTAATAGCTTGGGTGGTTTTCTGGGTTTAACGGGCTATTATAGGAAGTTTGTTTGAAATTATGGAAAAATTGCAGCTCCTCTCACTTCTCTCCTTAAAAAGAATGCTTTCACTTGGAATTCAGTTGCGGATCATGACTTCCAAGCCTTGAAAGATGCTATGTGCTCGACCCCTATCCTCTCACTTCATCTAGAATTCACAAATACATTTGTATTGGAATGTGATGCTTCTGGGAGAGGAATTAAAGACGTCCTCATGCAAGATGACATGCCTTTGGCCTTCACTAGAAAACAACTTTCAAAGTGACATTTGGGACAATCCATTTATGAAAAGGAAATGTTAGCTATTCTACATGCTATGGATCTATGGCATCCTTATTTATTGGGTCAACAATTCCAAATCAAAACTGGTCATAAGAGTCTCAAGTATTTCCTGGAACAACAACTTTCATCCCCATCCCAACAAAAATGGGTGACCAAGCTATTTGGCTATGATTATGAGATCATTTACAAGAAGGGAAAGGAAAATGTAGTGGTCAATGCTCCTTCCCGAAAATATGAAGAAGACGAGTCCATTTTATCCCTCTCCTTCATTGTGTTGGAAGATTGGTTGTTGTCATTGATGTCAACCCTAGTCATTGGTTTTGGACCCCAATATTGATGAAGGTATTTGGACATGAAGGACAGTGCACATGCAAATACAAAACCCATGGATGGCTAGTATATATCATGTTTTTTGTGGTGGCATGTGTCACATCACGTGGATCCTCATGGTTCAGGAGAAATGAATTTTTGAAGATGACAAAGTGAATTGAAGAAGGAAGTACATGTCAACCCTAAAGATGATTAAAGAAAAGAATTACAAAATAAGAAAGATTCAAGTCGGCCCTAATGTTAAAAGGAAGTGACATAAAGGGTATAAATACATATCATTATACATTCATTTTAAACACACACAAGTCGAATTTCAAAGGAAATCTAAAGTAACGAAGGCCGGATTTCAAGGGAGGATGAAGTCTTTTGGTGATGTGTTATAAGGTATGTTATTTACAAGTCATCTTACCATTTTCACTATAACTTTTTTTTTCTAGAACGATTCACATGGTGAAATTTCTATGGTATTTAGAAGACATATCTAGGTACCTATGGTAAAACTTTCAGCTCTTTATTCACTACAATTTTGGAGATACACTCTGTGGAATATACGGTTTTTGACTAGTCCTGAAGCTAGTCATAAACAAGTGTTCCAGGTAAAATAGTCATAACTTCTTCATAGAGAATCCAAATGAAGTGAGACCAATTGAATTGGACAAAGTACAGTCTTTGGTTTCTTGTGTGTGAATTTCAGAATATGATGTTAAATGTTGAGTGTGGAGAATTTTGTACAAGTTCTCTCTCCTGAATAAACCAGAATTGAATAAGGTCTACCATTTTCTCTATGACTTCTTTTTGGGGAGGATTTAAGGAGTGAAAAATGGAGGAGTTTCCAAGAATACATTGATTTATATTATTTATAGGATCAGAGCATTCTAAGAATATCCCTCTCTGGATATTGGAGGATTGTATCTTCCTCTTTGAGGTTTATCCCTCCCTTTATATTTGGAAGTTGTAGCTACCTTTGGAAGTAATTACTTCCCTTGAACAATAATTATTGGTTATTTCTCATATATTTTTCACGGTGTATTGTGGTGTATTGATGTAACTCTTATACTATTGTTCATTTCTCATTGTATATAATTGAATATATAATCTAGTTGAAGTATAAGTTGAAAAGATTTGAAAGTAGACATTTGGTACTTAGTTGTCATTGAATATGTAATCCAAAATAATGCTCCAATCGATCCAAATGAGAAGAAGCTTATGATTTGTAATTCAAAATCCATAGATGTTATTCTAGGAGCATTGGCACCAACCATTGCTAGAAAAGTGATGGGATGAAACACTGCTAAAGAGGTATGGGACAAACTCAAGAGTATTGATGAAGGTGATCCAAAAGTTAAGCAGGTCAAGCTTCGACGACATAGAACATAATTTGAAAATTTGAAGATGAATGAAAAGGAAGATATTGCAACCTATTTTCTTAGAGTTGATGAAGTTATTAATGCTATCAGAGGATTAGGTGAAGAGATCGATGAATCCTTGGTTGTACAAAAGTGTTGAGATCACTTCTCTTGAAGTATGATGCTAAGGTCTCCGCCATTGAAGAAACTAGGGACTTGACCAAAATTACAATGGATTAATTACATGGGTCTCTTATAGCATATGAAATGAGAATAGGTACAAAAAGTGACCAACCAAACAATGAAGTAGCCTTTAAATCCATAAAGAAGAAAAAAGACAAGGATAACGACCTTGATGAAGAAATAAAAAATTTCGTAAGAAGGTTCCAGAAAGGAAGTAGAAGATACAAAGGTAAGTCTCCTCTCAAATGCTTTAACTATGGTAGAATAGGACATATTGTTGAAAACTACTACTATAAAAAGAGAAGTCTCAACAATAAAAATAGATTCTACTCCAAGGATGATGACATCTCCTCAAATGAGAGTGATGAAGAATATACTGATGGAGGAGAAGTCCTCTTCATAACCCAAGAAACCCAAGATGATGATCACAAGAGTTCTAAAGAAGAAGAAGATTCAGATGAAGAAACCAACCTTGATTCCTTTTGGGGATACAAAGACAATGCAAAGAGTGAACAAGAAGATGAGAATCTTGAAAAGTTGAAGCATGTTAAAACATAAGACTAGAATTCAAAAGGAATGAGACATCAAGAAGATCCTCTACCATCACGTATGAAAGAAATCATTATGAAGGAAACTATAGAAGAATAGAGTGAACCCAAATGGAACACACCACAAAGAAGATCACTTACTCCCAGGTATCAAAATTGTTGAAAAGTCAACAAGAAATGTGTGTCTAATTTATTTTTCCCTTAAATAAATTGGACAATAAATATTAATTTATTATCTCATAATCACTTGAAATAGTTAACTGAATTGGAAAATCAGTTAGCTATAGGAAATTCGAGTTCAAAGGTTGATTGGTGGGACATGAAATTCAAATTAGTTGTAATTGAGTGATTCGAAGTTGTAATAGAGTTATATGTGTAGTTATGTGAGTTGTGAAGTAGTTTAACTCAGTTAAGTGAGTTAAGATCAGTTTTACTAGTTGTAACTGAACTTACACTAGTGAGACATCGGTGAATTAATTATTAATTAATTCACAATAAGTGATATCACATGCAACTGAAGATTTACCATTGTTAACTACATGCATGTCACATCTAGTGGAGACCCAGTTGAGATAATAGGTGAAAGGGACAATTTGACTATCAATTGTGACATTAGTGAGTGTACTCATGCAACCACACACACAATGGATGTGCCCATGAGGAATGCGCAGCCTAGGCAAGAGGAATTTGAATTCATTGCAGGGTTTTCCATTAGCAGGGATTGCGCAAAGGAGGCAGGTTGTCTCGAGGCAGTAAATTGGCACATGCATTTGCCAATTTTTGTATGATAGTGTGAGACGATTGTATATTGTATCGAGAGCTCTTGGATTAGAGTTTTGTATGAGATTTTTTCATGATCCATGATATAAACACAATATATGATAGTGGGGTTTTTAGCTTTATGATTTCTCGGTAAAAACATCTTTGTTATGTGTGATTGATCTTTCTTCTTGATATTGCAATTGGCGATCATGTTTTAAATTCCGTAAGAATATTTGTAGAAGCGATTTTGTATTTAAAAGTGGCTCATAATTGTTAGATCAGGAGAATCCAGGCAATACATAATTTGTATTGAAATTTCTACATGGTATCAGAGCTCAGAAGATTGCAAAAGCTGAGTTTGTGACTGGATAGAATTTGAATTTGCAGAAAGACTTTCTTGGTGCTACAGGTGATTCAAGATTGAAATGCCTTTCAATGGCTTAAGGTTAGAGTATGCACTTGAGGGTAGCTAGAACTATATTGATTGGAAGGACAATATGGAGGTAATACTCGAAAACAATTGCTTGAAGGAATTCATTGACAAAGATGTTCCTAAGCCAGATGCTGCAAACACTGCAAATCTTGATGCATGGAAAAAGAAAGTGGCAAAGGCGAGGAGGATATTGTTGGAGGGAGTACGAGACCACATTCTCTCAAACCTCCATGGGAAATCCACACCATATGCAATGTGGAAGGCTTTGAAATATCTATTCCAAAACATCAACGATCATAGGAAATTGACGCTCAAAGATAAACTCAGGAATATCAAGATGGAGAAGGGCGACTCCATTCCAAAATATCTCACGAAGTTTCTCCAATGTCGAGATGAGCTGGGGAGTGTGGGAATAAAAGTTTTTGATGATTATTTGGTGATCTTGGCACTCCTAAGACTTCCTAAGAGTTGACACAGTTATCAAGACTCTGTCAATGGAAGGGAAAAATTGCCATCTTGGGAACAACTATGGTCGAATCTAGTGCATGAGGAGTTCAGACGAAACACAAGAGATGGCTCTTCATCAAAGAATGATGATGAAGAGGATTTTTCTTTGGATTCCAAGGCAAGGAAAGGGAAGGGGAATAAATTCCATTCAAAATCCGAGTCTAAAGGAAAGAAGTTGGATTTGTCCAAAGTGAAGTGTTTTCACTGTCACGAACATGGGCATCTCGCTACTAACTGTCCGCAGAAGAAGAAGAACAAGAAGGTTGTTGGAGCTGTAGCTGGTGAGGTCCTTGTCTTGCAATTTGAAATTGACTTCTCTTTGATTTCATGCATGTCTTCAAGTGCATTGGGATCGGTGTGGTATTTGGGTAGTGGTGCTTCCTTCCACATGACGGGAGATAAGGAGTTTTTTAGTGACTTGGAGGAGAAAGATCTCAAAATTCATATTGAGATGGGTGACGATGGACGATACAGTGTGACTGGAATTGGTACAATTACATTTCAGAGGGAGTCAGGTAAACCATTTCAATTGAAATATGTTATGCATGTTCCAGGTCTGAAGAAAAACCTGGTCTCAGTCGCAATGCTAGAGGACAAAGGCTATGACGTTGTTTTCAGGGATGGAAAAACTTTCCTGCGACATAAAACAATGGGTCAAGTCAAGAAGATAGGGATTCAAGTTAATATTATCTACAAGATGGAGGTAGATGGTTGCACTACCATGATGGGAAAGGAAGAAAAATTGGTGATCTGGGATGAGGGTGAATTATGACATAGACGATTGGGCCATCTTCATCATGGAGCCTTGAAAATCATGCAACAAATATCTACTGGACTTGCAATGGGAACACTTTCTCAGTTATATCAGTGAAAGGGTTGCACCATGGTGAAGTATGTAAATTCCACCTTTCATGAAAAGGAGAACCGTGCTTCAGTGATCCTGGAGAGAGTTCACACAGACGTGTGTGGACCATTCTCGGTTGCTTCAACAACAAAACATAAGTGCTATGTTATTTTTGTTGATAACTTTTCTCGTAAATGTTGGATCTTCTTCATGCAGAAGAAGGATCAAACATTCTCAAAGTTATGTGAGTTAAAGCATTGGTGAAGAAAGAGTCGGGGAAGTAAGTGAAGGCTTTGAGGAGCGATAATGGTGGAGAATACATCTCTAACAAATTCAAAGACTTCTGCAACAAAGAAGGAATTCAAAGAGAACTCATAGCGCCTCATAACCCACAACAAAATGAGGTCGCAGAGAGGAAGAACAGAACGATCGTGGGTGCAGCACAAGCGATGTTGCATGATTAGGGCCTACCAATGCATTTGTTGGCGGAAAAATGCAACACTGCAGTTTATTTGCAAAACAGTTGTCCTCATAGAGTACTTGGCATAAGTACACCTGCAGAAGCTTTCACTGGTAAGAAACCTAATGTTTCTCATTTTAAGTTTTTTAGCTCATCTGTTTATGTGCATGTGACCAAGGATGCTAGGAAGAAGATGGAACCGACTGCTGAAGTTGGGATATTTTTGGGGTACACAGAAACACCCCATAATTATCGTGTGTATTTTCCTAACACTAAGATGACTGCTATGCGACAGGATATAAAATTTGATGAGGGAAAAGCGATGTGATTGTCCCTTGAGAGGGAATTAGACTTACATGCAGAGGAGGAACTATTGGTTCCCAAAGATGAGTCTCAATATGTGGATCAACCACATGAGGGGGTTCATGGAGTGGAGGAAGCCACTCATGCAGAGCCAAACATCAGAACAGGTAGAAAGCACACCACATAAGCTGATAGATTGAGAATAGATGCTGCACAGAATGTAGGAGCCCCTACTTCATAGCGCAGACAGAGACAATATCCTGATCGATTTACTAGATACATGGCTGTCATGAGAAAATTTATTATGACTGAACCATCTTCCTTTCAGAAGGCAGTGCGAGATCCCACTTGGGTTGATGCAATTGTGGAGGAGTATGACTCCATTGTCAAAAAAAATGCATGGGAAATTGTCCCAAGACCAGTCGACAAATCAATGGTAGGTTCGAGATGGATCTACAAGGGTAAGATTTTAATCATTATTCTTTATGTTGATGATTTAATACTGATTGGTGATTAGAAATTGATACACTCATGAAAGGAGAACCTTGAAAATGAGTTTGAGATGAAGTATTTGGGCCTCCTTCATTATTTCCTTGGATTGGAAATATGGCAGTGAGATGGTGAACTTTTTGTGTCTCAAGGAAAGTATGCAAGGGAGATATTGGGTAAGTTTCACATGGAGGGTTGCAAACCCATGTATACTCCTCTTCTAGGAAACTGGAGGAAAGAGGATGCTACTTCTAGAGAGGTAGTGGATGATAATGTCTATTGACAATTAGTGGGTTCACTAATGTATCTAGTGAACACGAGACCAGACATTTTCTGTGCGGTTAACCAGCTGAGTCAAGTGATGGTTAAGCCTACCAAGATCTTTTGGAAGGCGGGTAAGCATGTCCTGAGATACCTGAGGGGCACATATGAGTATGGATTATGGTATAGACAAACAAATGAGGTGAATTTGCATGGCTTCACGGATGCAGATTGGGTGGGCATCCCAACGGACAAAAAGAGCACATCAGGGGGGATCTTTAGTATCAGATCTACAGTTGTTTCTTGGTACAACAGGAAACAAATATCCGTGGAACTCAGTTCAATGGAAGAAGAATACATGGCAGTGAGTCAAGCTATATGTGACGCTATCTGGATGAGAAAGATCTTGGTTGGTTTGTTTGGTTCTCATTTAGATTCGACAATGATTCATTGTGATAATCTAAGTTGCATTAAACTCTCGATTAATCCTATGTTTCATGATAGATCTAAGCATATAGATATCCAATATCATCATATCAGAGATTGTGTGCAATGGAAGATCATGTTGCTTCAATACATTCCTATGGAAGATCATGATGCAGACATTCTGACGAAGGCGCTCACTAGGAGCAAATTCGAATACCATAGAAACAGGATTGGGGTGAAGGATAGTCCCTTTCTTGTTGAGAGGGAGTGTTGAAAAGTCAACTAGAAATGTGTGTCTAATTTATTTTTCCCTTAAATAAATTAGAAAATAAATATTAATCTATTATCTCATAATCACTTGAAATAGTTAACTGAATTGGAAAATCAGTTAGCTATAGGAAATTTGAGTTCAAAGGTTGACTGGTGGGGCATGAAATTCGAATTAGTTGTAACTGCATGATTTGAAGTTATAACAAAGTTATATGTGTAGTTATGTCAGTTGTGAAGTAGTTTAACTCAGTTAAGTGAGTTAAGATCAGTTATACTAGTTGTAACTGAACTTACACTAGTGAGAGATCAATGAATTAATTATTAATTAATTCACAATCAGTGATCTCACATGCAACTGAAGATTTACCACTGTTAACTACATGCATGTCAGATCTAGTGGAGACCCAGTTGAGATAACAGGTGAAAGGGACAATTTGACTATCAATTGTGACATTAGTGAGTGCACTCATGCAACCACACACACAATGGATGTTCCCATGAGGAATGTGTAGCCTAGGAAAGAGGAATTTGAATTCATTGAAGGGTTTTCCATCAACAAGGATTGCGCAGAGGAGGCATGCTGTCTGGAGGCAGAAAATTGGCACATGCATTTGCCAATTTTTGTATGACAGTGTGAGACGATTGTATATTGTATTGAGATCTCTTGGATTAGATTTTTGTATGAGATTGTTTCATGATCCATGATATAAACATAATATATGATAGTGGGGTTTTTAACTTTATGCTTTCCCGGTAAAAACATCTATGTTATGTGTGATTGATCTTTCTTCTTGATATTGCAATTGGCCATTGTGTTTTAAATTCCGCAAGAATATTTGTAGAAGTGATTATGTATTTAACAGTGGAATATAATTGTCAGATTAGGAGAATCCAGGAAATACATAATTTGTATTGAAATTTCTACAAAAATTTCTTTCTTGGACATTGTTATACTTGTGGAAATTTTGGACACAAGGCAATCAATTTTAGAATCAATGAAAGGAATAACTACGCAAGCTACATGAATGGTGCAAATAGTAGATATGGAAATGTTCGTAGCCCTGTCAATGGAAATTATAATTCATTTGACCCATTAATGGATCAAAATATTGTATGTTACAAGTGCAATAATGTTGGTCACAAAGCACGAGATTGCAGAGAGATGAAGGAAGATAATTGTATGTCAAATGTCCCTATACCAATTACAACATGGAAAGGGAAAGAAATTGCACACAATGAATGTTGTCGAATAACATTGGTCGCTAAATAATGCAAAGAATAAGATGAATGGTTCATAGATATTGGGTGCTCATCTCATATGACTGGAGATCAAAGAAAATTTGTCAACTTGAAGAAAAAGGGTGGAAATGTTGCATTTGGAGATGACTCATCTACCAAAATACTTGAAAAAGGAACTGTAAAGATTGGAAGTGAAAATGTAAAAGAAGGAAAAGTCCTATTTGTTGAATATCTGAAGCATAATCTCCTCAGTGTCAGCAAAATATGTGATCAAGGATACACTCTTACGTTTGACTCCCGAAAATGTAAAATCAGAGAAAATAACTCAGGAAGATTGGTTGCAACTGCAATAAGAAGACTGAACAACATATAAATCCTGAACATGAAGAAGAGAGAGAAGACAAAATCCACACAAAAGGATTCCAAGGAAGAAAAATTCCGAAGACCAAAAATAAGGATGAAGTATTATTGAGTGCCACATGTTCAGGGGGAGTAGCCCCAAAGAAGAAGGTCACCTTATGCCATTGAAATCAAGGGGAGAAACCCCACCCTTTCCCATTGATGTCAAAGGGGGAGAGAAATTGGGATCATGATGACAAGGGGAGCATGCATGTTGTCATCAATGACAAAGGGGGAGATTGTTGGAATATTGGTTGTTATCATTGATGTCAACCCTATTCATTGGTTTTGGACCCCAAGATTGATGAAGATATTTGGAAATGAAGGACAATGCACATGTAGATAAAACACCCGTGGATGGATAGTATACATCATGTTGTTTGTGGTGGTTTGTGTAACATCCCGTAGATCCTCATGGTTGAGGAGAAATGAATTTTTGAAGATGACAAAGTGAATTGATGAAGGAAGTACATGTCGACCCTGAAGATAATTAAAGAAAAAAATTACAAAATAAGAAAGTGTCAGGTCAACCCTAATGTTAAAAGGAAGTGACATATAGGGTATAAATACGTATCATTATACATTCATTTTAAACATGCACAAGTCGAATTTCAGAGGAAATATGAAGTAAAGAAGGTCGGATTTCAAGGGAGGATGAAGTCTTTTGGTGATGTATTCTAAGGTATGTTATTTACAGGTCATCTTATCATTTTCGCTATAACCTTTTTTCTAGAACGATTCAGATGGTAAAATTTATATGGTATTGAGAAGAAATATCTAGGTACTTGTGGTAAAAATTTCAGCTCTTTATTCGCTACAATTTTGGAGATACACTCTGTGGAAGATAGGGTTTTTGACTAGTCCTGAAGATAGTCATAAACATGTGTTTGGATAAAAACAATCGTAACTTCTTCATAGAGAATCGAAATTAAGTGAGACCAATTGCATTGGACAATGTACAGTCTTTAGTTTCTTTTGTGCAAATTTCAGAATCTGATTTTAAATATTAAGCATGAGGCATTCTGTACAAGTTTGCTCTCCTAAATAAACTAGAATTGAAGAAGGTCTACTGTTTTCTCTATGACTTCTTTTTGGGGAGGATTCAAGGAGTGAATAATGGAGGAGTTTCAGATAATACATTGAGTTATATTATCTACATGATCAAAGTATTCTAAGAAGTGAAGAATTTCATAATTTGAAGAAGTCTCATGAAGCATTATCAGGTTCTATGTGATGGTTAGTTGATGGTGATGATTTAATGTAAAGTTTTATTATCTCTCATATATTCTTGGGTGGAAGGAAGGGGCAAGGATGGATATGTCAACCCTCTCTTGATATTGGAGGATTGTATCTTTCTCTTGGAGTTTTATCCCTCCCTTTATATTTGGAAGCTGTAGCTACTATTGAAAGTCATTACTTCCATTGAACAATAACTATTGGTTACTTCTCATATATTGTGCATGGTGTATTGTAGTGTATTGATGTAACTCTTCTACTATTGTTCATTTCTCATTGGATATAATTGAATATATAATCTGGTTGAAGTATATGCTGAAAAAGTTTTTAAAATTGTACTTGATACTGATTCACCCCCCTCTTAGTATCAACACATTGTACCAGATTGGCTCCAAGATGTTAGTTAGGAATGGCTGCAAGACCCCAAAATTTCTAGCATGTTCCACCAATTGCAACACAATTATTTAGTTTCTCCAGGGTAATCTTGGCACAATGAAAAGCTTCACTACAAAGTTCATTTGTATTTATGCAAGCAATCACAACTTAAATCCACAATGCTTTCTGAACTTCATGCCTCACCCACAATCGGGCATTCATGGTTTACCAAAACCTATAAACTGGTCAAAATTTCTTTCTTCTGGGATGGTATGAAACAGGACATCCACACCTTTTTGGTTGAATGTGAGGTCTCTCAATGCAACAAGGGAGAAACTGTTAAAGCTCTGGGAACACTCCAACCAATTCTGATTCCTCCTACTATTTGGCGATAGATTTCTATGGATCTCATTGTGGGATTACCTAAATCGAGCAATAATTCAATCATCATGGTGGTAGTAGATCATCTCTCCAAATATTCTCATTTTTGTGCTCTTCAACACCCATTCACAACCACCAAAGTGGCTCAAATATTGATGAATAATATCTTAAAACTTCATGGCATGCCTAATTCTATTGTCTCTGACAAAGACCCCACTTTCACCAACAATTTTTGGCAAGAATTATTCAATCTACAGGGCACCCAATTGCATATCATCACTGCCTATCACCCCTAGATGGATGGGTAGACTGAAGTTGTCAACAAGTGTTTAGAAAAATATTTGAGGTGTTTTGCATCTGAGAGGCAAAATCGGTGGGTTCAATGGTTAACCCTAGCCAAATGGGGGTACAACACTATTGGATTACTGAGTGGTGGGGCATTGAATCAGTAATATAGTAATTTAATTCTTTTTAACCATATAATGCAAGTGTTATATCAGTGTATCATTATCATCCAATAATTGTAGAGTAAATAAACAATGAACAAATGAGAAATCATACACATACACAGTACACCAACGTTTTTATGTGGAAACCCAAAGTGGGAGAAAACCACAGAATGTTGACATTCATTAGAAGCAACAACTTCCTTTGTTTTCCAGCTGCAACTGGAAGGAGGCTCCAACCCCCTAGTTTCTCAGGCTACAACCTAAGGGAATTTCCAACTCCCCAATTCTCTAGCTACAACCCCTTAAGTTCTTCGACTACAACCGAAAGGTGGCTACAACCACCTATCCTTGCCCTATCCAACTGCTCTAAAATATAAATGCCAAATGTAGACAAACTTTCACTATCACTGAATCAACCACTACCACTTTCAACCTGTCACTGTCAACCTGTACCAATCAACCTGCACCAAAAAACCTGTACCAATAACCTGAACCAACATGTACCATGCATAAACCTTGAATCATCAAGATGTACCAACACCATCAATTATACACCTCATGTATGTGCCAACTCATCAACTATACACCTCATGTATGTGCCAACTCATCAACTACTTGTCTCAACCATGTACCCAACATTTACCTCAATCATATACCAAAGACATACACCAATATAACCATAAAAATTTCATCACTCTATCCATAAACCAAATACTAGAAAACCTTACATCAAAACATGTGCCACAAACTCACTATTATGTAGCCTCAAGCTAAACCAACAACTTCAGCAACACGTCACTGAAATAACAATACCCATATGCCAAATACCAACAACAAAATACCAACTGTATCCCTCAAGAAATCTGATATATACAACAATATTGAACATCCAATACCATCTCAAGAGATAAACCCTAGCTCACAAAACATACCTCAAACAAGATGTGCCATATCTCTCATAAATAGACCCCAGCCATGTTGTTGTCACGATTTTTCTTCCGCGATTTTTCTGCCACGATTTTTCTGTCGCGAATTTTCTGTTGCATTTTTCCTGCCGTGATTTTTCTGTCGCACTTTTTCTGCCGTGATTTTTCTATCGCACTTTTGTGGCCACACTTTTTATGCCGCACTTTTTTCTGCTGCAAATTTTCTCTATCACTAATACCTGCCCAAATAACCTTTCAAAAAAATAGATATTCATTGATATTTAAGTGTGATTAAATGAGAGAGATTTGCCTCTTATTTATACTTTCATGTAGCATTGCACTTTCCTTATTTTAGGGAGTTCTCCATTTACTTTATTGTTTAAATAATTTCTTTTGCAAACACTTGACTTTTTGGGGCTTCTATATGACTCATGAGGGTTCTTCAACTTCATATGGCCATAACTCTCTAACCATGAGGATTTATGTGACATTCCACATACCACTAGAAATGGCATGACACGCACTATCCATCTAGGATAGTTTCACTGACAAATTCACTAACCTTCATCTCATTATTCCACAATTAAGCATGGGTTCTCTAACCATACTTATAGGATAACTCAATATGCAAAGCGTCTTCTCGTGAGGGATTTCACCATAAGGGGACCACGTTGAAGTTCATCCATTTGTACTTCTTATCAACCATGACAAGATAATAATGAGTCATCTTTACATGAAACAAACTTGGGTCCATTACCCAAGCCTTTATGCTACTGAGATTTCTTCAAGGGTTGACATCAATGACAACCAACATTAATCAACAATATCTTACCATACAGCTACTCTCATGGTAAGAATATTACAATCTGAGAGGCTATCCTTCGTGCCCTCAAAGACAATTTGGTCATGGCTCAGAATCGCATGAAGCAACAAGAAGATAAATGTTGTTTCGAACGATGACATTTTGTTGAAGGGGACTAGGTGTTTCTTCAACTACAACCTTATAAGAAGACTTCACTTAAAGCTAGACATTGTTAGAAACTTGCGCCCACATTTTATGGTCCTGATATAGTTCTCAAGCATGTGGGATTGATGGCTTATCAGTTATCTCTACCCAGTCAGTCGAAGATCCATCCTATTTTTCATGTTTCTTTCTTAAAAAAGGTGATTGGAACTAAGTTCCAAACTCAAAATAGTCTCCCTGAGATGGATGAAGAAGGTTCCATATGGTTGCAACCACAAGCAATCTTGGCCCAGTGAGAGCTTCGTCTCTGACAATGCACCATTAATGAAGTGTTAGTCCAATGGAAAGATACAACTCCAGAAGATGCCACCTAGGACCCGACCACCATTCTACAACAATTTCCTCATCTTAATCCTTAAGGACAAGGTTGTTATTCAAGGGGAACGACATGTTAGGTACCTAACCTCCCTAACCCCTCATGTAGATAGAATAATATAATTCCATGTAATAAAGACCAATATTAATAAGGCCTAACAATAAGGAAAAATAAGTTAAATGTAAGAAGACCTAATAGAAACTTCCGCTTCTAGAAGGATCTTCCTCTATATTGTTCTTTTGGATAGATATATTTAGTATAAATAGGAGTAGAAGGTAGTCTTGGAGATTATTTTAATAGAGATCTTCCCTATTGGAGGTTCCCTCGTCGAAGAGGCAAGTGAACATTTCTATAATTAATCAAGGTGCTTTTTCTGGTGTTATTCTGGTATTGTTCTGGTTATATCATTGTTGCTCTGCCATTTATATGCTAAAATATTGTTGTTTTGCATAATATTTTATATCTGGAATACTACACTGGGAGCTTGTTTGATACCATACAATGCTTTCCTTAATTTGCAGACATAGTCTTTATTTTCTGAGAACATAAATCCTTCAGGTTGTTCTATATAAACTTATTCCTTTAGATTTCCATTTAAGAATGTTGATTTGACATCCATTTGATATATTTTGAAGTTTTTAAAACATGCAAATGCCAAGAACATTTTGATATCTTCTAATTTGGATACTAAGGAAAATGTTTCCTCAACTTCAATCCCTTCTACTTGTGCATATCCTTTGCACACTAATCTTTCTTTATTCCTTATAATTTGACCATTTTCATTAACTTTATTTTTAAAAATCCACTTGGTCCCTACCACATTTTTGTCTTTTGGTCTTGGAACAAGTTCCCAGGTCTAATTCTTCTCTATTTGATCAATCTCTTCATTCATGGTTTTAATCCAATCTTCATCTTTACTGGCCTCTTCAAATGTTTCAGGTTCCATTAGGGAGAGCATTGTTTGTTCTAATTCATATGTTATCCTTCTTCTTGTTTCAACTCCAACACTTTTGTTTCCTATGATTTGACTTCCAGGATGACCGCTTTGTACTGTTCTTGATGGTGCTATTGATTCTTGTCTTGGTGATGTTTCCTCTTCAGATTCTTCTTCACTTTGTGCTTCATATTCTTGTATTTCTTCAGTTTTTTCTTCAAAATCATCATCTCTTCTAATTTCATAAACTATTGAATTGTCTTGAGATTTGATTCTTCTTGATCTTAGATCATCCACCTTTACATTTTCACTTTCTACAATTTTTTTCAATCTCATATTGTAGCATCTGTAGGCCTTTTTATTGGATGAGTAACAAATAAATATTCCTTCATATGATCTCAAATCAAATTTTCCTAGATTATCATCATCTCTTTTTATATAGCAGTTGCTCCCAAAGACTCTGAAGTGTTTTACTGATGTTATTCTGCCAAACCAAAACTCATATGGTGTCTTGTCATGGTTAACTCTAAGTTGTACTCTGTTAAGTATATATACTACTGTATATATTGCTTCTATCCAATAGATATAATCTGGGAGTTTGGCTTCATTTAACATAGTTTTGGCTTCTTCTTGGATAGTTATATTTTTTCTTTCAGCTACTCCATTTTGTTGAGCAGTTCTTGGAGATGAAAAGTGTCTTTTAATTCCATGAGTTTCACAAAACTCATTGACCTCATTTTAGGTAAATTCCCCTCCATTGTCTGATCTTAGGCACTTGATTTTGAGATCAATCTCATTTTCAACATGTTCTTTGAAGGCTTTGAATTTTTTGAATTCTTCTTATTTCTATTTAAGAAATGATACCCAAGTTATTCTTGTATAGTCATCAATGAATAGAATTAAGTAATGTTCACCTTCCATGCTTTTAGTTCTTGTTGGTCCACAGAGGTCAGTGTGGACAAGTTCTAATGGTTTTGATGTAAAACATTCTTTTATCTTGAATTTTACTCTTGTCTGATTTCCATGTTGGTAATGCCTACAAGCAGAGTTTGAAGGTTTAATAATCTTTGGCATATCTCTCACAACTTCCCTTTTATTGAATTTTATTAAATTGTCAAAACCTATATGTCTCATTATTCTATGTCATTGCCAACTTTCATCTATCTGGATCATGCAACATTTTTCTCCTTCTTCTATGTTTAAGATATAAACATTTATTGGTGTCCTTGGTGCAACAACCACTAGTTTTCTCAATTCTTCTTTTCTAATTTCACATTTTTGGGAGTCAAAAATGAATATGTGTCCTTGATCACAAGTTTGGCTCACACTGAGGAGATTAGGCTTCAAATTGTCAACTAATAACACATTTTTTTCTTTAGTTTTATTATTTCATAGACTAAATGTGCCCTTTCCAAGGATCTTGGCAGAGACATTATCTCAAAATGTAACACTTTTTTTTTTCTTTTTCAGACTAGGGAATTTGTCTTGATCTCCAATCATATGTTTTGAACATCCACTGTCAACATACCATTGAATCATTTTATCTTTAGCATATAAGGCTATATTACACTCTGTTTCTTTTTCTTCCATTTCTTTTTCTTTCCATCCCTTCTTATGCTTTTCTTCTTGAATTTTGGAAGTTTTTATGGAAAGATTTGGTAGTATACAGTCACTAGATTTGTGGCCATAATTGTTGCATTTGTGGCATTCAACATTGTAATTTTGCAATGAAGAGAATGAATTATAGTTTATGTTCTCTTGATTAGTATTATTTTTGTTTTTCTTATAACCATATTTTTTAACATTTTTATGATTGTATTGTCCATAAGCTCTATAATGTAATGATTTATGCCTAAAATTATTGCAAGAGAAACAATAGTCAAGAAAGAGATGTTGATACCTTTTTTAGGGAGTTCTTATTGTAGTTGTATTATTTCTATATTCATTTTGTTTTCAAGGGAGAGCATATTTTTGTTGATTAGAATCAATCTTTATTTTTCTTTCTTCCTTTTTGAAAGAGCTCAGAAGGGAAGTTGCATAACTTTTTGGATTTTTGTTAGTTTTCTGAGATGTAGAGTTAGATATTTTGTTAGACTCATTTTGATCATAACCCAGACCTAACTTATTGCTTGATGATCTTTGACTGTTAAGAATATCATCCAATATTTTTGAAATATTTTCAAATCTTGATTGGTTGTTTCCTTTCTCAATTTCTCTTTTTAGAAAAACAATTTCAACCTCTAGCTTTTCACAGTCTAATTGTTTTTCATTGAGTTGTTTACTTATAACCTATTCAATTATTTTGGATTCTTGGAGTTGAGTCTTCAAGTCAATAATGATTTGTTATGATTCCTTGATGCTTATTAAAACTTCATTTTCTCTTGATTTTTTCTTCTTCATGTTCTAATAGTTGTTCTCTTAATGATTTGTTCTTCTTTTTATATTTTCTCAGTTCTTCAAGAGCACTACTAATTTCTCCTTCAAGGTCTACTTCTCCTTCAACTTCAAAGTTTTCTTCATTATCATCAACAACATTATTTTGAGTTTATATGCCCATAAACAAAAGTTTTGTCTCGTCATCTTCACTCATGTCAGATGAACCACTGTTTTCTTTGGAGTAGAAGTTTTTCTTTTTATTGTAGAATTTCTTCTTGTTTCCATTTTTTCTCTTCTTAGGTTCTTTATGATTTTGAGTTTCTTCATCATCACTCTCTTACTACTCTAGATAGGGACATTTGGAGGAAAAATGGTGCGAGTCGTGACCCTCACAGTCCAACCGCTTTCACCAGGATCTTCTTCGTCTCAGGCCCGAAGAGCTACAATGCTCATTAGATCCCGTATCGAGACCTTTCGCCACCCACAGGGTACTCTGTTGATCTCCCGACAAGTTTCTCGGGAAATCGGGGTTCGTGATATCGCGAGCCCTGTGTGCACATTCTGGTACTAACCAAACCCCTAAACCCGATGGTCAACAGTCAACGCTTCCATCCTTGTCGGGGATTTCCCTATCGGGAAATCGACAATTGTGATGTCGCGATTCACTCGCTCCGCAAATCTTCGAACCCCGAACTCCGATATGCACGTGTGCCAATTCCACGCCACATCACCTCCTCTCTCCATCCTATCGGGAATCGCGGGATCGCGATTTCACCATCCTCAATTTCTTTGCACTATAAAACCCCGAATGCCGAATCCCGACCTCCCGGGATCTCGTGCCACCTATCCTTATGATGATCGATGGCTCCGATTAATTCGGGAAATCACCAATCGCGATTTCAATGAGTATAAAACCCTTACCTCCACCAATGTCGAAGGCCAAATCCCGATGGCTTTGGTCCTTCCTCCTGTGCCTAAGGGATAAACCTCATGCGACTTCTCCGAGATCTGACAGTCAGCGGGATTTCGCAATTTTCCTCTGCGAACCCTGGCCGTCTATTCTCCTCCTTGAGGATTTCTTTCGCTCCATAGCTTCTCCTTACTCAAGCCCCTCCTGGGTCTATTCCCGCAGTATCCACGAAGGAATTATCCCTCCTGATCTTGTCAATTCTGCTCCCTCGGAGACTTCGCACGTACTTTCCACACTCGAGCCTCAACAACTCTCGAAGTGTTGAGTCTTCCAGAACCTATGCACTTCCTGCAACAACAGTCCCTAGCTCTCTCTGCTCAGATTCACAACTGAGACTAATTCTAGCCTACGCACACCTTGCATGGCTCTGCCAACCCAAATCAACTTCTGGGTGAACGAGAATAAGAGTTTAACTATTGAGCCTCATCAACGCACTCTATGCAGATGAATTCAACTGCACTCTATGCAGAAATCTCCTGGCTCAAACAAAGAAACAATTGAAACTCATTCCCTTCTCTCACAGACTTCAGTTAAACCTCTGAAATCACATGCACAGCATATCCAAAAGAAAATGCATACAAGGAAAACATACATTCAAGAACATATGAGCATCATACACAGAGAAACAACACCAAGCATGAAATTGAATCACAGACTCTTCTATTAATTCAAAAACATTTGTACATGGGTGTTCTTCACAAATTCTCCGCTGCTCTTCTTTTTTTTTTTGCTCCCTGAATGAATGATGATAATACAATGATACAAAGGAGGGTGTCTATATCCGTTTTCCCTCTCAAACTCTACAACTATCAAATCTACAATAAATTCCTATCTAACAACATTAAATCTATTAAATGCCTCCCTATCTACTAAGGACGAGAGCTTATCTGCTCAAGGTCCATTTACAATATACAAAGTGCGCTTCATTAACTCTTCACATTAATGTTTGGCGCAACCATATTAAGGTGTTTCAAAATTTGGTGCTGACGCTATCCAGCTATCTTTTCTGCTCCATGCGCTGGCTCGCTTGATGAGTGAGCGATGCTCCTGCATCATACTCCCCGGCTTGAAAATTTTCATGGGCTCTTGTCCATGAGCTCCTGCACAATCTGTCCATGCTTTTGTATCATTGCTTCATTTTCCCAGCTAGCATCTTCGACTGGGTGATTCTTCCATTTCACTAGGTACTCAAAATATTGCTTCCACCTGGTCTTCTTTCCCACTCGATTGTCTAGTATGCACTCCATCTGTGGTTTCTCTGCTACCGACAATTTCTTCTTCCACTGGATCACTGGTTCCTCAGTTCCAGCCTCTGTTTCTCCAGCCCTGTATGGGTATAAATCTTCCACATTGAAAATTGGAGATATCCCGATGCCCTCCGGCAACTCAATCTCATATGCGTTCACTCCGAACTTCTTCAGGACTCTGCACGGTCCAATCTTTTTCATCTTTAGTTTGTTATATGTTCCCCTTGGGAACCTTTCCTTCCTCAAGTGCACTAGAACCCTATCACCAACTTCAAACTGAAGTTGTCTCTTCCGCTGATTGGCTCTACGCTTGTATTCTTGGTTTGATTTCATCAGTCGCTGCTTCACCTGGCTGTGAAGTTCCTGCATTGCTTCAGCGAATTCTTCAGCACTCGCACTGCTAGTTCCAGCCTGTTCTGACTCCATGAGCTCAGAAAATCCCCTCGTTTGTGTCCCATATAAAATCTGGAATGGACTTCTTCCTGTACTCCGATTCACCAAATCGTTGTACGCGAACTTTTCTTGTGGTAAGATCTGGTCCCAACTGCTGTGGTGCTCTGTCACCAAGCTTCTCAATAGATCCCCCAGACTTCTGTTCACCACCTCTGTTTTCCCATTCGTCTATGGATGGTAAGCTGAACTAAATGCCAGATTAGTTCCTAGCTTTTTCCATAGCATCCTCCAAAAATGAACTATGAATTTTGTATCCCTGTCTGAGTCTATGCTTCTCGACAATCCATGCAGTCTGATGATTTCTCTGAAAAAAAAAATTGTGATGTGCGTCGCATCGCTGGTTTTCTGACACGGAATAAAATGTGTCATCTTCGAGAACATGTCCACCACCACAAATATTGAATCAACTCCTCTCTGCGTTCTCAGCAAACCCAATACAAAATCCATGCTTATCGCCTCCCACGATCTCTCGGGTATGGGCAATGGATGATAATAACCTGTGTTTTGCTTTCGGCCTTTTGAATGTTGACAAATTCGACATTTGTCAACAAACCTTTTTACATCATCTCGCATGCCCGACCAATAATACGATTCTCTCAGCTTCGCGAATGTTTTGTCATGTCCAAAATGACCTGCTAAGCCTCCGCTGTGTTTTTCTTTCACCAAATTCTCCCTCATGGAGCAAATTGGAATGCACAGTTGATTGACTCGAAACAATAATCCCTCCTGGATCATGTAGTCTATCCACGAGCTCCGATCCCTGAGAACTGGATTCTCGGCTGCCTCGTATGTTTCCCCGAAATCTGCATCTCCAGCATACATGTCCTTCAGATTTTCAAAACCCAACGTCTTGACTCTGAACTCCTGCAACAGAAAACATTTCCTGTTCAAAGCATCAGCCACTTTGTTAGCAGTTCCTGAAATGTGTTTGATCACAAATGTGAAATGTTGCATGTACTCTACCCATTTTTCATGCTTCCAGTTCAACTTCTCCCGTTGACTCACAAACTGCAATGCATGATTATCACTGTACAAAACAAACTCCTTGGGTATCAAGTAATGCCTCCACTTCTTAAATGTCTGTATGATAGCGTAAAACTCTTTATCATATGTGGAGTATTTCAGCTTTGCATCATCCAGCTTCTCGCTGAAATATGCCACTGGCCTGTCATCCTAACTCAAGACCCCTCCTACGGCATATCCGCTTGCATCACATTTCACTTGAAATGTCTTATGGAAATCAGGAAACACAAAAATTGGTTGCTCTGTGATCTCTCGCTTCAACAGATTGAAGCTCTTCTCAGCCTTTGTTGTCCAATGGAAAATTTTGTGTCGTTTTTTCACGATGTCCATCATCGCGACGCTAATTCCATTGAAATTCCTGATGAATTTTCTGTAGAAACTAGCCAGTCCATGGAAATTCCTCACCTCGAAAACATTTCTCGGTGATGGCCAATTCTTGATCACTTCCACCTTCTCAGGATCCATCTTCAACTCATTCGCTGATATGACAAAACCCAAATAAATGAGTTTTTTCTTCATGAAGGAACACTTCTTCATGTTGACCAACAGCTTCTCCTGCTGTAGCCTTCTCATCATTATAGCCAAATGTTTCAAGTGTTCAGCCTTCGTCTTACAAAAGATCAGTATGTCGTCCAGATATACGACAACAAATTTCCCGATGAATTCCCTCAGGACTTCATTCATCAGTATCATGAATGTGCTCAGTGCGTTTGTCAAGCCAAACGGCATGACCAACCATTCATACAAACCTTTGTTTGTCTTGAATGTTGTCTTCCATTCATCACCTTCTCTCATGTGAATCTGATGATATCCACTTTTCAGATCAATCTTTGAAAAATAATTTGCCCCACTCAGGCAATCCCTCAGATCATCCATTCTCGGCAGTGGAAATCTGCACCTGATGGTGATTTTGTTTATCGCTCTGGAGTCTGTACACATCCTCCAGCCTCCATCCTTCTTTGGAATTAGCACTGTCGGAACAACACATGGACTCAGACTCTCTCTGACCAGTCCTTTATCCAGCAGATCCTGTACCTACCTTTTGACTTCCTCATTCTCCTGAGGTGTCAATCTGTATGCTGCCTTATTCAGTAAACTTTCTCCTGGTATGAGGTCGATGTGGTGACTCACACTCCTCATCGGTGGCAATGAACGAGGTAGTTCGTCCATGATGATGTCAGCGAACTCTCCCAACAGTTCCTGAATCTCTTCTGGCAAGTCATCCACTCTTGTGCTAGTCAAGACAATCCTCGGTTTCCTGACCACAAAGAATTGTGGATCTTCTTTCTTCTCCATCTCATTGAGAAGCTCCTTCCCATTCATGAGAAGTATGGTACTGCTTACTTCCGGCTTCACCTCTTTATCCTTTATCGAAAGCAACCTGTGTGTTCTTCCATCCTTCTCCAAGGTATATGTGTTCATTCTCCCATCATGAACCACATTTCGGTCGTACTGCCATGGTCTACCCAACAATACATGACAGACATCCATGGGAATGACATCACACATAATTTTATCTCTATATTCACCCATTTTAAATTCAACCAATCATTGTTTGGTAACACTTACTTGGTGTCCTTTCTACAGCCATGATACCTTGTATGGACTCGGGTGATTGGTCATCTCCAGCTCCAACTTTTCCACCATCTTGGTCGAAACGAGATTGTCTGTACTTCCGCTGTCCACTATGACCTTGCACTTCCAGCCCTTGGTCTTGCACGTGGTCCTGAACAGTCTGCATCTTTGAGCTGTGTCCTCCACCTCTTTCTCAGGTGTCAAAATAACTTTATGCACCGTCAGTGACTTCCCACTTCTAGTGTCTTCATCCTCAACATCACGCCTCTGTGCCTCAATGATGTGAGTTTCTCCTCTATCCATTTTCCTGTCTGGACAATCAACAGCTTTATGTCCATCCTTCCCACATGTGAAACATGTGATGATTCCTCCTCGACCTCTTCCTCTACCTCTGGTACGAGGAAAAGTGTTCACGTCAGCATATCCGCCTCCCTGCTCTGTATGTTGTCTCCTCGGCTCAACATATTGCTGCCTCTGTGAGGTTCTGCCTCTCTCAATTCTACCCTGAAGTCTCTTCCACTCCTCCTTGGGATTTTGAGTTATTTCTTGGGCAACTGCCTTGCCTCTGGGCTGACTCCTGCCTCGACCTCGCAGACCTTGCCTACGTCTCAGCTTCTCTTCGGATTTCAGAGCCAATTGGTAAGCATCTTCCACCGTCCTGATGGTTAGCATGCTTAACTCATCCTGAATGTCATACCTTAACCCATTCAGGTATCTCGCCACCTTCTCATCATCGCTCTCCCGATGACTTGCTCTGATATTGAGCCTGTAGAATTCTTCGGTGTACTCCTTCACCATCATCATCTTCTGCCTCAGGTTCTACATTCGCTTGAACAGAGTGATCTGGTAATCTCTGGGGATGAATTTTGATTTCATCTTAGCAATCATCCTGTCCCAGCTCTTGATCTTATGTTTTCCTTTTGAACACCTATCCGCCTGTAGCTCGTCCCACCATAAGGCTGCATGTCCTTTTAGCTTTGTAATAGCATGCCTTACCTTTTTGTCCTCTTCGATATCCTCATAATCGAAGTAGGTGTCAAGAGCTCGGATCCAGTCCAGCAACTCTTCGGCATCCAGGCTTCCTTCATAAGCTGGAATGTCCATCTTGGTCTTTGAACTCATCCGGGCGATGGCTTTGATCAATCGCTCGGTCGATGCATCCTCTGCTGTGACCTCTTCTTCATGTCCAGCTTCTTCTTCAACCTTGGAATCACTGAACTCTCCAGGGTCGACTCCGCGTCTCTGCACTGTCTCCATCTCCTCAAGCCTTGCTCAAAGATCTCTCATCTAGCGCTCCATTTATGGATTCCCTGCTGGCCTACCTCTTCTTCGTGCATCTCTGTCTTCTCGATCAGGTGAATGCCTTTCTCTTCTCGACGGCATGGTGAATCTCTGTCTCTGCTATAGAAAGCAAAGATATAAACCTGCTCTGATACCACTCTGGTGCAATTCATGACCCTCACAATCCAACCGCTTTCACCAGGATCTTCTTCGTCTCAGGCCCGAAGAGCTACAATGCTCATTAGATCCCGTATCGGGACCTTTCGCCACCCACAAGGTACTCTGTTGATCTCCCGACAAGTTTCTCGGGAAATCAGGGTTTGTGATATTGCGAACCCTGTGTGCACGTTCTAGTACTAACCAAACCCCGAAACCCGATGGTCAACAGTCAACGCTTTCGTCCTTGTCGGGGATTTCCTTATCAGGAAATCGACAATTGTGATGTCGTGATTCACTCACTCCGCAAATCTCCGAACCCCGAACTCCGATATGCACATGTGCCAATTCCATGCCACGTCACCTCCTCTCTCTGTCCTATCGGGAATCGCAGGATCGCGATTTCACCATCCTCAATTTATTTGCACTATAAAACCCTGAATGCCGAATCCCGACCTCTCGGGATCTCGTGCCACCTGTCCTTATGATGATCGATGGCTTCGATTAATTCGGGAAATTTCCAATCACGATTTCAATGAGTATAAAACCCTTACCTCCACCAACGCCGAAGGCCAAATCCCGATGGCTTTGGTCCTTCCTCCTGTGCCTAAGGGATAAACCTTGTGCGGCTTCTCCGAGATCTGACAGTCAGCGGGATTTCGCAATTTTCCTCTGCAAACCCTGGCCATCTATTCTCCTCCTTGATGATTTCTTCCACTCCACAGCTTCTCCCTGCTCGAGCCCCTCCTGGGTCTGTTCCCGCAGTATCCATGAAGGAATTATCCCTCATGAGCTTGTCAATTCTTCTCCCTCAGAGACTTCGCACGTACTTTCCACACTCTACCCTCAACAACTCTCGAAGTGTTGAGTCTTCCAGAACCTGTGCACTTCCTGCAACAGCAGTCCCTAGCTCTCTCTGCTCAGATTCACAACTGAGACTAATTCTAGCCTTTGCACACCTTGCACGACTCTGCCAACCCAAATCAACTTCTGGGTGAATGAGAATAAGAGTTTAACTGTTGAGCCTCATCAACGCACTCTATGCGGATGAATTCAACTACACTCTATGCAGAAATCTCCTGGCTCAAATAGAGAAACAATTGAAACTCATTCCCTTCTCTCACAGACTTCAGTTAAACCTCTGAAATCACATGCACAGCATATCCAAAAGCAAATGCATACAAGGAAAACATACATTCAATAACATATGAGCATCATACACAGAGAAACAACACCAAGCATGAAATTGAATCACAGACTCTTCTATTAATTCAAAAACATCTGTACATGGGTGTTCTTCACAAATTCTCCGATGCTCTTCTTTTTTTCTTGCTCCCTGAATGAATGATGATAATACAATGATACAAAGGAGGGTGTCTATATCCGTTTTCCCTCTCGAACTCTACAACTATCAAATCTACAATCAATTCCTATCTAACAACATTAAATCTATTAAATGCCTCCCTATCTACTAAGGACGAGAGTTTATCTGCTCAAGGTCCATATACAATATACAAAGTGCGCTTCATTAAATCTTCACATTAATGTTTGGCGCAACCATATTAAGGTGTTTCAAAATTTGGCACTGACGCTATCCAACTGTCTTTTCTGCTCCATGCGCTGGCTCGCTTGATGAGTGAGCGATGCTCCTGCATCAAAAAATGTCCAACTTTTACACAATTAAAACATTTGAGGGGTAACTTCCCTTTGTATTTCCCAGACCCTTTCTTGAGTTTCCTTATAAAGTTAGCTTCTTCTTCATCTGATATGTCTGATTGATTTTTATTTGGCACATGCTCATGGTTTTTTGTTTCTTTTGATGCTTTGAAGGTTTTTTTCCTTTTTGATGAATTTTCTTGCCCGATTCTCATTTCATAGGCTATAAGAATCCCATGAAGTTCATCCATTGTAAGTTTGTCTGAAAGGTCTTATTGATATTCCAAAGTAGATACCTTGGAATCATATCTCAATGGTAATGATATCAACACCTTTTGGACAATAATTTTGTCTTTTAGCTCTTCTCCCAATGCTCTGATTGAATTGACTATTTTATCCACTCTTTGAAAATATTCTGCAATGTTTTCTTCCTCTTTCATCTTCAGACTCTCAAACTACCCTCTATATGTTTGAAGTTTTTCTTACTTGACTTTGTCATCTCCTTCATAGATGACTTTAAGTTTGTCCCAGGTTTCTTTTGCAGATTTACAGTGCATCACTTTTACATTAACTAATCCACCCAAAATTGCATTAACAACCCTTGAATTATCATTGAAAAATTTCTTTGCAGTAGGATTTGAAGGTGCAATAATTGGTTTAGTGTAACCATTTACCACAGATACCCAAACATAAAATCCAAGAGCCATAAAATAAATTCTCATCCTTATACTCCAAAATGCATAATCATTTCCTTTGAATAATGGTGCTATGTTTGAGGAGATTCCTTCTTGTCGATCCATTGGTTTTCTCAGAATCTTCCTTCAAGTGGTTAGACTGTGGTGAAGGAACTTGCTATGATACCAATTGTTGGAATGTTGTTCAATACTGAGAGGAGGCG
>ML795702.1:359974-377588 GCA_009831015.1 Picea engelmannii | reverse complement strand
TGCATGGTTAATGCACTTGTTTATGGTACAGGTTGATTACAGGTTGGTGCATGGTTGATGCACTTGTTTATGGTACAGGTTGATGCATGGTTGATGCATGGTTCAGATTTATTGGTACAGGTTTACAATGGTATATTTCACAGTGATAGTGTGACAGTGGTTCCATCATTCTACTTCTACTTCAGGGTGGCAGGACGGGGCAAGGACAGGTGGTTGTAGCCACCTTCCGATTGTAGCTGGAGAACATTGGGGGTTGTAGCCAGAGATTTGGGGAGTTGGAGCTTCCCTCAGGTTGTAGCCTGAGAAACTAGGAGGTTGGAGCCTCCTTCCAGTTGTAGCTGGAAAACAAAGGAAGTTGGTCCTTCCAATGAATGTAATTCTTCAAGACATATAAGAAAAAACATTCCATAGTTTTTTCCCGATTTGGGTTTCCACGTAAAACACTGGTGTACTGTGAATGTGTGTGATTGTTTATTTATTACTGCTCATTATTGGATAATAATTCTACATTGATATAACATTTGAAGAAAAATGATTATAATCACATTATTATTGATTCACCCCCCCTCTCAGTAATCCAAAAAGCTTTGGAGGTACTCCAGACGTGTTCTTCATAGAGAAATGCCTTACTATCTGCATTAGGATCTCTAGAACCCAGTGGCTCAAAAGTTATTAAGTTTGACGTCACAGATGTGAAGCCTCACTTGCCTTACCATGTGGCATCCCAAATCCACGTGGGGTACTCAAAGTATAACATCAAACGAGAGGTTGTTGATGAAGGCACTGCTACATGTGTGATGTCCTTGATATATTAGAAGGATATCAGTTCTCTGACTCTTTCTAAGTCATTGAACATGTTGAATGCTTTTGACGGTCATTCCTTCCACCCTCACAGTATTCTTCCTGCCTTTCCGATCTAGTTAGTTGGAAATATGGTAGAGGTGGAGGTTGAGGTAGTTGATGCACCTCTTGATTGTAACTTGTTACTAGGACGCAATTGGACCTATTCTATGACTTTCATCGTGTTGTCCATCTTTCATACTCTTTGTTTTCCTCATGAAGGGAAGATCATGACGATCGACCAGTTATCCTTTGCGTATGCTAGTCCCAATGCATCTGTTGGACCATCGATCCATGTGATCGACAATTCTCAACCAACAATTGAGAATATCAATGTCCGAAAGTATTCTTCCCTTATGGGTACTTTCGACTTCATGGCACCGATTCACCATATCTATGCCATGTCCAGTAGGCCCATTTTGACAAAGAGGTCCATTCCTTTCTGCACTTCCTATTTTAGTGATCCTTGGACCCTACCTTCCTCGACTTCATCTTGTGAAGGTCAGTCACATGCTGGAGTGGCCATGCCACTATCGGTAGCAGAGATTGTGCATCAAGATGTTCTTGACTCTTCTGTCGATCCCGATCCTATTACCTCACTAACAAACGAGGAGGATCTCGTTCTTAGGCCCATGTGGGACACTTCGTTGTCTTGTTCAGATCACTGCCTCGATGATAATTTTCCCTCAAACGAAGTTATCATCGAATTCATGAATGGTTCCGACAAACCTTGGGATGAGATGCATCATCGCTCTTATTTTCTCCCAGAGCTTGAAATAATCGAACAAGATGACTTTCGATCTACTTTGAGTGAGATAGTTGGTTACACCATAGTTCCACTTGATACGCACAACAATTATGTCGAAGGAAATATGGAGAGTATTTCCCCAACCGTCACAATCGATATCTCTCATACCCCTGGCAAGATTGAAAACGAACATATCGGTGCATATTATTCGCCAGAAGAAATCCTGGTCTACAACAAACTCTTCAAGGAATTCTGAGATGTATTTGATTGGTCATATGAAGAGATGCCAGGAATCGACCCTCGTATTGTCGAGCATGATATTAGAACGTATCCAGATTCTAAACTTGTTCGAAAACATCTTAGAGTTGTCAATCCTCGAAAGGCCCCTGCTATTAAGGTAGAGGTAGAGAAACTACTCAATGCTGGCTTGATCTACCCAGTTCCCTTTACTGAATGGGTATCCAATCCTATTCCTACGAATAAGAAGCAAGGAACCATCCGTGTGTGCATGGAATTTCGTGACTTGAACAAAGCCTGTCCTAAAGATAACTTTCCGACACCTTTCATCGATCAGATTCTTGACGAGTGTGCAGGAATCAAAGTGTTTTCTTTTATGGACAGATTTTCAGGGTATAACCAAATTCAAATTAAGCCTGAGGATCAACACAACATGACATTTATTTTTCCTTGGGGTACTTTCGCATACCGGAAAATTCCTTTCGGCCTTAAAAACGTTGGAGCAACTTTCCAACGTGCTATGAATTTCGCATTCCACGATCTTAAGAATATAGTCAAAGCTTACCTTGACGATCTTGCTTCTCACTCTCGTAAGAGAGAGGATCACTCTACGCACCTTCGTCTTGTTTTTGAAAGATTCTGTTACTATAGAATTCGGTTGAACCCTCATAAGTGCATCTTTTGCGTTAGGTCTGGCCGTATTTTGACATTTTTAGTTTTTGAGACATGGATCATGGTAGATCTGTTAAAGGTTGATGCAATACTTCGATTGCCTCCCCCGGACACTCTTAGACAAATTCAAGGTTTACAGGGGAAGGCTAACTTTCTACATTGGTTTATAGTAAACTATGCCAATATAACTAAGGTTTTCATGCGTCTTTTGAAGAAGGACACCCCTTTTATCTTGGATGAGCGAGCCCAGGAGTCCTTCGATGCTTTGAAGAAAGCCTTGGTATTGACGCCTCTGCTAAAGACTCCTAACTACAGTAGGGATTACTTTCTTTATATCGCCGCATCCGAGGAGACAATTGGTATGGTTTTGGATCAGGTGGATGATGAGCTCCACGAGCACATCATACACTATCTTATTCGAAACTTAGTCGGTCCTGAGCTTAATTATTCTCACGTTGAAAAGATATCTTTGGTTGTCGTTCACGCAGTCCAATGTTTATGTCATTATATATTTCTTTGCAAGACTTCTGTGGTTGTCGATGTCAATCCATTTCAATACGTCCTTACTAGGCGTATCATAGGGGGAAAATATAATAAATGGATTGTCATTTTACAATAATTTGATCTCGATTTCACTTCTGCGAAATCCAATAAATCACTAGTCTTCACGGAGTTAATATCCAAATTTACACAATTAGATGAGGATGTTATCCATGTTTATTTGTTTGCGGACGAACACAATTTTCTTTTCTTGTCGTCCAACCCATGGTATGGAGACATCATTCTCTATCTTCAAACTTTGAATTTCCCTCAACATCTCTCACGAGATGACCGACGACGTGTAAGATACCAAGCTAAGAGTTATACTATCGTCGACAACACTTTGTATCGTTGAGGAATAAACAATATCTTGCGTCATTTTTTAACTCACGGGGAAGCCGAGTCAGTCCTAAATGATTTCCACAGTGGGGTTTGTGGTGGTCATCTATCCGGGCTTGAGACAACCCACAATTTTTTGCGAGCCAGTTATTTCTGGCCTTCTATCTTTAAAGATTGTATTGAAGTGGTTAAGAAGTGTCACCTCTGCCAGGTGTTCACTCAGAAAATGCACTTGCATCCAACCCCTCTTCACCCAGTCATTACCATCAGTCCCTTAACCAAGTGGGGGGTGGACTTCGTAGATTGAAACCCAACTTTGGCTGGGGGGCATCAACACATTATCATGTCATTCGACTACTTTACTAAGTGGGCAGAGGCCATGCCTACAGTTAAATCCGAAGGGAAGACTGCCTCCTTCTTTGTATTCAATAAAATTATTTCCCGGTCCGGTATATCGAGTGAGATTGTCACTGATCATGGCAGTCACTTTCAGAATGAAATGATGGAAGATCTAACATCTCAGCTGGGGTTTAGACACGGTCATTCTTCTCCTTATTACCCCCAGGAAAATGGACAAGTAGAGGCCGTCAACAAGTCTCTCAAGACCATTTTCCAAAAACCTGTCAGCCATAGTAAGTATGACTGACACATTATGCTATATACCGCACTCTGGGAATACCGAACCTCAGTCAAGACTGCCAACGGTTTTTCCCCTTTCCAGTTAGTACACGGCATGGAGTCGATTTTACCTATTGAATGCAAAATCCCTTCTCTTAAGTTGGCAGTCATGCTCCTACCTGACATTTCTGATCTCGAGTGACACCTTGTACACCTAGAGAGTCTTTACGAGTAGCATTGAGATGCCTCTACGACTATCGAGGCAAACAAAAGAGATGTCAAGGTTCAATATGATAAGTCTGTTTGTCCTCGGTTGTACGATGAGGGTGACTTGGTCCTCTTGTATGATCAAGCCAAAGAACCATTGGGGGCAGACAAGTTTAAACCCATGTGGCAAGGTCCCTATATCGTGCGACGTGTTCTAGAAAAAGGATCCTATGAGTTAGAATATTATGAAGGGAATATGTTGGTTGAGCCCAGGAATGGGCTCCACTTGAAAAGATATTACGCTTGATCCCCAAGCTTGGGCGAAACTCTTTGTATACTAATGCAATTTAATGTATATATCTTTTCCATTTCTTGTCATCTTCAACTTTCTTATCGAGTTTTACCTTGGTTGGAAGATGTCAACGGAGTCCTCAGTCTACTTAGGATTCACAGACGGAGCCAGTCGTCATACACATAAATTGACTTCTGTCGCTTGGGTGGTTTACTCACCCGAGGGTCTACTGGTGTCTTCAGGTGGCGTATGCCTAGGGCCATCCATGAATAATGTGGCTGAATATAGCGCCGTTATAGAAATTTTGTGCGATGCTATCTCACATGGTATTCTCTCTTTAGAGGTTCTCCTGGATTCACAGTTAGCAGTATGTCAGTTGAACGACAGTTACTGCGTGCATGATCCTACTTTACTCCGACGATTCCTACGGGTACGTCTTTTAGAATGACAGTTTGATTTTATTACTTATTATCACATTCCTAGGAGTTCTAATCATGTATCCGATGCTTATGCTAATTTATTTTTAGATTGGAATTTATCATATAACTAAAGCAAAAAAAACCATCTCATCAATGTATACATTGTAAATATAATTAAAGCTGAAGATCCCTGTTTTATATATATTTCAGAAAATATGGTGTTTATAGTACAAAATTGGGGTTAACACCCTCAATACACATATACAACTAATACTACAATATCCACAAAATCTATGCTTGTGGCACCAAATGTGTGTCATGATAACAAACCACGACATTTGCGAGATGCCGAAAGAGTTGCACCCAAGCTTTGGGCACACCAACCACTTGCTGTTGCATGGATTCCGGTAGATCCTCTACTTGAACGATTAAAATCCTTTGAGTCAAATGAGACAGGTTTCTCTATACATTTTGAAGGACTCTCTTAGCTTGTCCTCTCGCTGCCTCATCTCCCCAGTTCCTCCGACGATGTCGGGGAAGCCCTTCTAGTAGTCGCAGACCCACGTCTGCATCACACAAGTGTCTAGTAAGTACTTAAGCACCATCTAAAAATATTTTTGTATTACTATACAAAAATACAAAAAAATGAAATATTTAAAAACATTTGACATACCTATGTCCTCGTAGGCGGTCCCTGGTGGGAGTGGCATGTCAGGGTCCCCTCTGAAGTCGATCCTTGCATAGGGGTAGTCTCCAGAGAAATGACCTGTCACCTCCGCTAGTAGAATAAATCCTCGTTGTAGGGTGTGGGAACCCTACCTCCTCCCCGCCATCTCATTACCTCGGTCCACCGTGCCATGGCTAGATCGTGAGGTCCTCTCAGAAGAATCTTGACTCTAGGTCCCAAACCTGGAACCCTCTCGAAGAAAAACCTGCACAAGATAGAGGCAAACCCAAAGTTCCTCTTGCTACCCTGCTTGTACTCTATCCACTGGCTCTTCATATTATCTAGTAGTGAGGTACAAAAATCATATATTGTGGGTCTCAAGCACTCTACAACATATAAAATGAGCGACGTTGATGCCTGGTACCACGAATCCGATCTTGTGATCCTGGTCAACACGAGGAAAAAAATCTTGAGGCTGAGATTGTTTATTGCTCGGATGGGGAGTTGATTCCTGACCTTAGGAGTCCCCGCTACACAGTGATCGTCTATGCACTCCTCTATTTTCATACTTCTCCCAACTCCCTGGGATTTCAGGTTCACCACCTCACCCCATTGTGATAACCCAGTCAAAAAGTATATATCCTCTACTTCAATCCTCAATGGTTTCCCATCGAGGTTGAATCTTTCACTGTCAGGGTCCCAGTAATACACAAGCATCTCAAGCAACCTCACCTAGGCCCTCATCCCTTTGAGTTCCCAAAATTTATACAAGCCACATATTTTCAAGGCCATTTGGGCCCCCAGATCTCTATCCACAACAACATCTACCTCATCGTGCTCCCTTTCCTTCCATTCTAGCACCATCCTACCAGATAAAAGTCAAATTTTGAGTTAGAAACCACATGAATAATTGATCACGGACTTGTACACGAGATGCTTCATGTACAATCATGTATAGGGATGAGTATATGCACCCTGTATTTTTCACAGTCGCGTATAACCTCACGTATACACGACCCGATGAATAGTATCCCATGTACATCGAGTTACCCAATTTGCACCCTAATTTACTTAAAAATTGAAATCTAATTTAAAAATTTAATCCACTAGAAAGGAAGAGGAGTTACTTGGTCCAGACGGTTTATGATTTCGTCGCCTGATGCTCCCACAATCACTAGTTGAATATCATAGGTAATTTGGTCCAATTTTCACTATTTGGGTAAAAGGTCAAAATGACATAGTAATTTTTGGTTTTGTTACTATTTATAACAATTTTTACCCACTTTCTATAGTTTTGAGTCATTGTTTCACCTAATGGACTAATACAATAGTGGATTGAGTTGTTTTTTGTAGTTTTCATGAGGGATTGTTGCGGATTTCAACGTTATGTTGACCGTTGATAACCACAGGCAGGTATTTTCACTACCCATCATATATGATAGGTATCCATTCCACCATGTACTTTTGCATTGTCCTATAACTATCACTTTTATGCCTTAGGTACAAACCCATTTGTTGCGACACAAAACCTTACATCTTCTATAAGACGTGTTGTTATCAAGTGGTAGAGACTTACCAAACATGGGTGCCCTAGTTAAATCCTCTGCTTCATTCGGTGCCCATGCAATTTTTTTTCCATAGGACCGAGAGTCCCTTATAGCTACTACATGAATTTATACTGAGCCTCATTTCTCACTCATAAACATGCTTCCTTCTACCTAGAGGACTCCCAACCGAGTTTTCTTTAAGCTCTTTTCCAACTCTTCTTCAAAAAGCGAAAATATTACCGATTGAACTTGTTTCTTTCACACTCGTAAATTGGATTTGAAAGGACGTCTATTTGGCACAAGTTTATCCCTTTTTTACACCAAGTAGACTAAATGTCATGAAAAAGGACATTTTTTGGCGTTAATTTGTGATTGCATCTCATTTCTTTGCTTGCAATATTGAGCTTATAGTTGGTTCTCGCTTTGCGTTATAAACCATTTGCCTCAACAGTTTTTCATCCTCAACCAAGAATAGCCTCATTTATATCCTTCGCAATTTGACACCCTATACCTAGGAGGGAACATTCCCCCGAGTGTCCATCTCCTTGCATTGAGCATAGGTACATTCCACTGCTAGAACTAGTTTTGCTTACTTGTGACACTCGTTTCTTCCTCTGTATCATATCATTCATTTGTCTATTAAAAAATAAAAAAAGATGGGTATGAAGGGAGTATTAGTTTATATTGGCAACAATCGTGTCGCCTTTGAACATAACACAAAGTTATTGAGTCCATTTGTCAGCATAATTTTGGGTTTAGCATGGACTCAGGAAGCTGAGCTCGTTACAGAGTCTTCTCTACCCACTGTTTACTCTTCTAGTCCCTATGGAGAATTTCATTGATGCATCCTACATCTCATGGTTTCATCATCGAGTCTATGCTTCCCGAGTCTTCCATATGTCTAATTCTCTTGTTCAAAGGAAGTCTATCAACTTGTGTCGGTCATTCCTCAGATCTCTTGACTTTTCATGTCGTCCATACCCTTAGTTTGTCTCATAATCACATGATGATGTAGTCCTATCATGCACCATGTTCCTACTTTCATCATTGGTAAGTAGCCTTAAGCCCAACAATCGACATTTCATCATTGGTCATTGACTGGGTGGTTTCCCTTGTGTTTGATGATAAGGAATCTATTCACACATTAGGATTCGTGTAGTGTCTTGGATGCCATTAGACTTATTGGTAGTTTCCTCACCTTTGTCATCCGTTTCCTCATTGGATGCCATTCAGAGAGTCTTTTTCATGTACCTCTTTCACTTGGCACACATGAAAGATGCACAAGGTCGTTGGTTCGTGAACATGTTCTTTGTCTGATTTCCTCCAAATCATGAAGCTCCTGCTTTTTACCTCATGTTGGATGATGATAAATGCCTTAATGCTCTCCTTTCAGCGGGTCTCCTTCCATCGAATTCAACTCATCTATTCTGGAAACGAGACCTAGAGTCTTATGAGTACCTTTAGGCTCACAGTCATTAGCGATAGGTTCTCTCGCCGTCGACAGTTAGGAATACATCAATGTCTCCTGATCGATGGATTCTTCAGGTGTTCAACACTGACTCCTTTATTCACACTTGTAAGAATGTACTCTGTGCCTTGATACCTACTTTCATTATCGGTAGGTTGTCTCACGTTTGTTAATGATATACCTCAATGAACGATAATCAAACGATGTCTGATTGTGTTCGACCTCAACTCCTTTATTCACATGATGTGGACTTGCACCATTGGAAGATTGTGTAGAAGACTTGAAGACATTAGTATGTGGCCTGAGCTTTCCTGAGCTATTTCTTCCTTTTCATTGGACCAATACCTATATGACTTCAGTGATCATGGGAGATCAGATTGTACTCCATTGTATACATATATCTTCAGATTGGTTTTGAGACTAGTTCTACTCGACCTTGTTCGTGAATATGACATCCTTTGGCATGCAACTGCATTTTTATTTTCCTATTCATGGCCACAGACAATTGTTTGGTATATTTTTGCATGGATCTGTAGTGTAATTCAAATTGGCAGCCATGTATGAAAAGTTAGTGAAGAATGTAATGAGCAACTAGTTCTTCCAGCTATTTCCCCATCACTCCACTTCTGGGTTGTTTATAATGTATTTCGGCCATCAAAGATACTCCTCTGACCTCACACATTAGGGGGAATATGTTATAGCAAGATTTGCCTCACCCTATGCAATATTGCACATAAGGCCTTTTTCCATTTCCCTATGCAGACTTATCATCCCTGTTTGTAAATCCCAGAGCTAAAAATACATATTTTTCCACATGTACGCACCTTGCCTACAATACATCATGCATATATGCACGCTACACCACTACAACCCACGTACATCAAGATTTGTGCCCAAGAATGAAAAATGGTGTTGGGTTTCCATGTCACGACAGAAGATCTATGATCCTTGGCCTTCCATATACTGGAAATGTTCTGAATTGACCCTTCAGTTCCATTTGAAGGATATAAATGGGCCAATTCCGATCTATGGAAAATAGGAGAAAGAATTCAACTTTGAGAGCAAAGTTACTCTGGAGAAATTATTTGAGTCTGCATCCCTTTGTCCTTGAAGTCTGAACACATTGTTCAACCCCCAAGCTCTTCCATTATTTGATTGAGAAATTCATTGTATCTCTTCTATGAGCTTGCCTTTGGTGGAGGATTGAAGTGGTGGAGGCCCAACTGGAAGGAAGTTAGTTTCTCGGTTCCGAACTGTGCTGACAGAGAAGTCTGTAACATTTTCACTTCTGCTGATCATATATTAATAGAAATACTCTTTTCCTGTTCAATTTATATCTTGAAAATATTTGAATTATTATTCCATGCACGTATTTTTCATGTTTATTAATGGATTATGCTATTGAATGTGTTAACATCATATGCTTGCTTTGCTTGGTTGTTGAGAACTAGTTGTAGGTATATTGCTTTGGGTCAAGTGCTAAACGATGCACTTCATCGAATGTTTGGACGAGGTAGGAATTTTATCTTGTCTCATTAGCATATTTGTTTACATAACATACTTGAGAATAGAGTTGATTTCTGTAGTCATTTCCGCATGTTGTGGTTTACCATAGCCATAGAGAGATTTTCCTCGTAACACTGAGAACCAAAGAGAGATGGATTCCCTGGTGGTATGGCTTGGCACGAGGTTGGCTAGAGTGCTAAGAGTGAATGCTTTTGAGCCTATGGTTGGGTGGAAAGGAGAACACCCATAGTCAGTTGGATAACTATATCATGGGAATAGATAAGTAGTTATATACCCTGTGTAATCTTGTTGACTGGTTGAATGGTTGCTTCTTTGTAAACCTTTATGTTAATGCAACCTGTAATAGACAAATACCCTTTATTTCCTTTGTATAGAATATAGAATAAGTTGAGGGGTTGTGCCTACAAATGAAATACTGACTATACAATTCATTTGATGGATTAAGTGCTTGTTGCATTGTAAAGTATTTGCGTTTGATCGAGTTTGTGCAAGATTTGTATTTTTTTCAATACAAAATCTGTATGTTAATGTAAGAACTAAAATATTGAGGCCATAGGAGGTTGTCAAATACTTTCTGTTCAGAGATAGGGGGGGTCTATAGGATTTGGAGCCATTATGGGATGCACAGGTGCTCAAGGAATCGATATATTCATCATGTAGGCCGTTGTGGTGCACAACTACAGAATTTCCACGACCCGACTGTTAACCAAACTTGCTTAATGACTACTTGAGTCGACAAGACTCAACAACCATCGATATGTGAACTGGATTAAATCTCAGTTGTTCAAAGACATGCTAATTAACTGTTGGAATTTCCCTTTGTAAACCAGTAAGAGAGTGACGTCGTCATGGCGTGTAGTGCCAACATGGTAGCCAAGTTGTCACAGGGGTGACACTTGTCAAATCCTAGTTCACAGATGATTTGAGTGTGGGCCTTGTTGGGCCTTAGCCTTTGTATCGTCACCTTGGATTGTCAATCGTCATATCTATCGGCCAAGAGATCTCAACCGTAGATCTTCGTAAAAGCTCAGGAGGGAGTGTCGCGCCTCGGGATACATGAGCACTGGATCCTGGAAGAATTCTAAGTATATCCCCTTTGGATGTTACATGTTAGAAAAATAATAGGTGTGCTTGTTTAACCATAGACAATATAGTAATATTGTCACCCAACCATAGGCCGAAGCCACCCCTGAGAACCTTAACCTTGAAAGAGAATAATTCTGGAAGTAAAACCTAGGTCTAATAGCCAATCAATGTAGCGTACCTCCCTCCAGAGATAACACACAAGGAAAAAATTCCACACCATAACCAATAGAAAGTCCAAGCCTAAACCGAGAATACAGGTTGTAGTAGCTGCAGCTACAACTACTCTTCAGACTTGGGCACTTACTCAGTTTCTACAATGCGCACTCTTAAATTTCTGCAGTTGGGAGTTGTGTATGTCAAATGAGATCTGGAATCCTGTATTTATACTGCTCCTCCTTGGATGGCTGGGTCGAATTCTCATTCTGGAGGCTAAAAACTCAATTTTAAATATTTCCTTTAACCGACTTGTTTTCTAGGGTTATGTCCAATGCTTTAGGGTTTCTTTTTGATTCTTGAAATATTCTGTTCTTGTCAGGGTTACACGTGAAGGTTAATACCTCCTGCAAATACCATAATATCAACACTCCCTCCTAGCTAGGGAGGTATTGAAAGCAATGGTCTTGAGCACAAACATACCATTCAATCGGTAGCATCATCATAGCCATACAAGATATCTCATGATTAGATCACGAGCACCCTCATCATTATCAATATCATCTGATAGCATCAACTGCATCATCTCTCAAAGCCATACTCCATCTGAGTAATCAAGCATGCTACTGAATAAGTCACTCGATCCACAGAGTGATACAAGAACCATTCTTCTAATCTGGACATATGTCCTAGAAGAATAACTATTCCAATAGATGCTGGAAGCCATGCCATGGGCTACAAGGAATATTATTCTAATCCAAACATATGTCCTAGAAGAATAAATGTCCTGGACCATTTTCCACCTGGAGAATGTCTTTCCACTAGCACATTGAGTATCCATCTAGCTGATAATCATTTTCAACACTACTGATAGTCTACATGGAAATCAGAACAATGTCATTCAATATAACACAACTGTCTCTATCCATAGTAGTACACAACTACTATCCAGTGGTACACAACCAAACCAAGTATCACACAACTACTTAATCAGTGACACATAGTCACAACCAGTGGAACACATCCACCACGATAGCATACATCTATTGTCCAGAGACATACAGTTTCCATAGAAATCATATCATCTGATATCAACCTGCATAGAAAAAATATCATGATATAAACTGAGTCATCTGGGCCATTCTTTTACTCACATCTGTGAGATTTGGAAGATAATCTTCCCTCAGAAAGTAAAACATCGGCCATGGGCTATCTGGACTATTCTTCTCAATAACAAAAGAATAACTATCCCTGATTTCTGAGCCTGGACCATTAACCTAACTGGGCCATTCCTCTGGCACTAATCATAGTGCAACCTGGAGAGAATGATTCTTCCCTAGGGAATGCCTGTCCCTAATTTCTAAGCCTGGACCATTCACCTAACTGGGCCATTCCCCCGACACTAATCATAGTGCAACCTAGAGAGAATGAGTCTTCCCTAGGGAATGAATGTCTGGACCATTTCCTAACAGAAATGATTGGCCTGCACCAACCTCCAAAATATACCATTCTTAGAAACTACTCACAATTGTGAAGTTCAAAATAATTATTGCCCGACGAGGCAAACCATTCTACTTGACCACTACTCAGAGTGATTGCTAAGAAGAATGACTATCGTAGAACATTCCCCCACACTGGCCACAAGGGGAATCAATGTCTATGGTACACAAAAATCTATCGAACCATTTTCATTACGAAAATGACTGTCTGATTTGGACCATTTTTCCAAACTAGAAAATGCATGTTTATTAGAAATATCAAACCACTTTCCGAACTGGAAAGGAGCTGCTCATCCTGGACCATTTTTCAAACTGAAAAATGAATTTCCATAAATCAATAACACATCAGTGCTCCCTCCAAACCTGGGAGTAATATCTTCCTTTTTCAATAAGGAATTCGTCTCCACGAGCCCCAACTTGCAAACTTTTCATCTTGGACATAGGTTTTACCAAAATATCTGCTATCTTCTCATCTATGGAGATATATTGGAGAACCACTTCTCTTTTTTGGATTTCATCATGGAGAATGTAATGCTTGATCTCAATGTACTTTGGTATGTTATGGAACACCGGTTTTCTCTGAAGGATTCATGTAGATATGATCATTACAATATATATCATGGTCGAATTCAACACTTCTGTTTCCTGCTAGCTCATGACATCGTGGCAAGGCTCAAACTAAAACATATACAAGTAACACTTCTTTTTTCATCATGAGAGTTTGTCATGGATTAGAAATCCATCAACCTAGACTTCTGAGTAACTATTCTGATACACTATCTCTGTCATAGAAAGTTTTCACCATGCTTCCACTGTATATGAGATACTCTGCATCAAGTTGTTTGAATCCATACAAGGTCTTCTTATATCTGCATACATGGGTCTCTTTCTCGTATACCTAACAACCTTGAGATTTTTTTACATAAGCTTCTTCCTCAAATGCTCTATTGGGAGAACAGTCTTTTACAACCACCTAATGTAAAATTCAATCCATGGATACTGCAAGAGATATAATAGCTCAGATAGAGGTATATCTGGTTTACGGGAACAAGCTATTATCATAGTCTTCTCCTCCTTCTGGGAGAACCTCTAGTTCTGAATCTCGCAATGCTTCCATTCGTAACCCTTTTTCACAATTTCTTACTGTTCTTCATAATAACTTCAATTTCTTCTGTTTGATTGCTTCTAGTGGGTTCAAACCAAACTGGTAGTCTTGTGATTCTCAGAATAATAATTGGTTGTTCTGGATTTTCTTTCTTTATTGGAATCTTCATGTTCTTCCTCATGTTTCAGTTTAGCTCTTGGGTCCATGGAGTCTTCTATATATTCCATGCCCTGAAGATTCCAACTTCTTCCTTTCATCATAGTATCATGGATGTAGATGGACAACCAAGGATACTTTGAGGCTTGTTTTCGAAGAAGACTTCTTCTAAACACGTGCTTCTTATCATGGATGCTACTTTCAATGGGAACAAGGACAAATATTTCATAATCCTCAATGGATCATATCATTTAGGATTATCTCCCTCCAAATCCTTTCTTCATACATGAATGTATGATCTTCTTTTGGAATTCTGTAATCAACTCCCTCCGTCTAAGAGAGTCCACACTTCTGTCTGCATCCTTATTGCCTTTTGCAAAGTGTCACAAGTCTTTTTCTAATTTCCTCTTAATTGCTGACTTCTTTCTATTTTGACTTCTTCTGGGTCTCTTCAAGTTTGATTTTGATTTCGTCTTATCTGGTAGTTGTTACTTATATAATAGCTTCCATAGAAATTGTTACCAAAGATGGTCAACATACTTCATCTTTCTCATGTCTATTGCTTGACTTGTAGTCATCGTAATAACAATCCTTATCCTTTTATTCTTCCATAGGTATTGTTTTCCTTGAACATATTTTCTTCTAAGAAATAGATATACATGATATGTACATGAACTATGTAAACATGATATATACAATAACTTTGAAGAATATTGTTACCTCTACTTAGAAGAAGAAGTTTGTTTTATCCTGCTTGACATTATTTGAGGGTTCCCTTTCTTCGGAAACTGTTGCTTCGTCTGTTTCCTTCCTTTTTCTTAACTCATGATAGTGGTTCCTGTAGTGACCATATTTTCGACAGTTGAATCATTATATCTTTGACATATCATTTTCTTGATTTGGTTTCTTCCTTGAGACAAACTTATTCTTATTCATGAATTGAACCTTGTTGTGAAAGATTGATCATTGTATTTCTTTTGGGGTTTCTCGTTTGCATTAATCCTTGATTCTTCTTGTGAAAAACAAGTCCAAAGTTCTTCAAATGTGGGATAATCCTTTCTTGTGTTCATGCTTGCAGAAAATTCATCCCATGTCTTGGGAAGACCAATGAGTACTATATTTACTAGTTCCTTCTCTGAAATGATTTCTTCAATAGCTTGTAGTTGATCTATTAACTGAGAGATTCTCACAAGGTATGATGTTATGCTGTCATCATCATTCATTTTCATGTCACAAAGCTCATTCTTCAGACTCATTACTTGTCTAATGTTTCTGACTGAGAAGAGGTTAGTTAGGGCATCATACATCTTCTAAGATGAGTCAAGATGAGAGATGTAGGGTATCAAGTGGTCTTTTACAGAGTCCACTATGATACTCTTGGCATTGATGTCATTGTCTTTGAAATTCTCCACCGTTGCAACGTTTTGAGGTTCCTTCTCTTTTCCTTCTTCAAATTGTGGTTCCACGATCTTTCCTTTCATGATATCCAACACTTTATTCTTGGAAAGGATGAGATCAATCCTTGTCTTCCATGCTCTGAAGTTAGAGGCCCCTTCTAACTTGTTTTCTGACTTCATAGAGTAAGTCACGACTGCTTTGAATTTGACCAAAAACTCAAACTTGACGTCTTTTCTTGCTGAGAGTACCAGAAGGTGCGCTAGGTTAAGGCGCACTAGGCTGTCCAGAAATTAGGTCAATCTCTTCAACAAAAACTTTGACTACAAATGCATCTGTAACTGAGCAAATCCTCCCAATCTATCATCCAATGGTAAGACTGTCCGAAGATAGTATGGGCCCATAACTTGTTAGAAAAATAATAGGTGTGCTCATTTAACCATAGATAAGATATAAATATTGTCACCCAACCATAGGCCGAAGCCACCCCCGAGCACCTTAACCTTGATAAAGAATAATTCTGGAAGAAAATCCTAGGCCTAATAGCCAATCAATGTAGCATACCTCTCTCCAGAGCTAGCACACAAGGTGAAAATTCCACACCATAACCAATAGAAATTCTAAGCCTAAACCGAGAATAGAGGTTGCAATAGCTGCAACTACAACTACTCTCCAGACTTGCGCACTGTTAAGCCCTAATATTGGCTCACTACCCCTTGAATGGGGCATATTACATTAGTAATGCTATTTTATTTATGTCGGTTGTATTCCATTAGTTGTAATTATACCTCCTAGTCTCCTATATATACCAAGGATACATTTTCATTTTGAATCATCTTGTACTTAAACATTTATGTGGGGTAAAAGGAGGTTGCCCCCTTGAAGATGATTATTATCTGAAATTATATCTTTTTCAAGGCGTTGAGTACTTATTCTGAGGTTTTTCTATGCTATATTGATATTTGGTTCTTAACATATGGTATCAGAGCTCAAGGTCTTGGGGTTTCACTGCTACATATGAGACACCTTGGAATTTTCACTATAACATTTTTTCTAAAACATTTCAGAAGGAACGACTTGGAGGATATTTAGTAGACGAACCAAGGTACTTTGGATTAAAATTTCAGCTCCTGAGGCCTTATACTTTTGGAGATACATCCTGTGCAAGTTAAGGTTCCTGAATCATCCTGAACTGAGTCATTGCAAATTTTTTTCTATAAAATGTTTTCTGTAACGTTTCAGACCTTGAACTCTAGAGGATATTTACAAAAATTAGTAAGTTATCTGTGGTAAAAATTTCAGCTTCTGGGTCATCGTACATTTTTAGATACACCCTGTGGAAGATAGGGTATCTGACTAGTCCTATTGACCAGTCTCAAGAAGGTGTTCCAAGTAAAATAATAATAACTTCTTCCCAAATTGAGTGAGACTGATTTCATTGGATAGTTGACAGTCTGTAGTATTTCTGGTATGAGTTTCAGAATTTTATATCAATTATTTTGTGCGGGGAACGGTATACAAGTTATATCTCTTGGAAAGGCCAAAAATCAACAAATTGTGGGGAAGTTACTTTAAATTACATTTGGCACATCCAATTTTGATCAGACCTGTGGCATTGTAGAGAAGAAATATCAGAGAACAAAAAAAAAGAAAGTTTCATACCCAGAAGGGTCGAAACTTTGGATATACAGTAGAAGAAATATTGTCTAGCAGAACCACCTCAAAATCAAGGTTCAAACGTGATACCTGGCCAACATGCCACCCAAAAAGGGAACTTCTAAACCAAATAAGCCTCTGGAAAATCCTACATGGACTCTTGATGAAGGTGAAGAAATGCGTAGGGACATAAATGATTTACAAAAGAAGTTAGTAAAAAAAGATTAACTACAAGAGATGATGGATTCAACGGAAGCTAAGTTTGAGGCAATAAATACTAAGATGGATGGTTTAAAAGGAAAAATCATGGAAGGATTGAAAAACTTCCTAATAGAGAGGACACCTGAAAGTGAAAATGTATCCCATGAAAGTCATGATGAGGACACAAGGAAGGTGAATCCAGAATGGAGAAACTCCAACTTTGGGTTGAAGACCAACCACGT
>ML795702.1:313007-324693 GCA_009831015.1 Picea engelmannii | reverse complement strand
TGTTGTTTTGTTGACTTTAGAAAAGCTTTTGACATGGTTCCTAGGAAAAACCTTTGGAATAGGTTGGAAGAGATAAAAGTGCCTCTCGAGTTGAGGGCTGCTACAATAAGGATGTATGAGAACGTTATTGCTAAGTTTAAAAAAACTGAGGGCTAGTCAAAAGAGATTAACTACAATATCAGAGTCAAACAAGGTTATTCCTTGTCCCATACCCTTTTTGGCATATACATTGATAAGTTAGAAGAATGCTTGGAAAAAGCAGGTTGTGTCGGCCCTACTCTCATTGGTATAGTCATCAATTTTCTTCTTTATTCCGATGATATCATTCTTATGGCAAGGAGTCCCCATGATCTTGAAAACCAACTAAGAATCCTCAAGGACTTTTGCTCCAATATGGGTATGACTGTTAATACTGATAAGACTAAGGTCATGATTATTAAATCTAATAATACCCCTTATGATACCTTTGTATATGACAACAACAACTTGGAGGAAGTGACTTCATACAAATATCTTGGAATTGATATTCACAACAAGCTCAATTGGAATTATAGCATTGAGAAAAAGGATTATTGAGGGATGGAAATCTTATTATGGGCTTGAAAACAATTGTAAATCAACTGATCTTTGGAGTTGGGATAAGAAGAAAATCCTCTTTGAGACTCTTTTTACACCTGTTATTATTTATGAATGTGAAGTCTGGGGCTATAGTATCTCTTGTGAATCCTGGAGAAAGATAGATCAAATACAAAAGAATTTTATAACCTATAATCTCAAAATTAAAGGAAATACACCCTATCCCATCCTCCTCGTAGAAACAAGCCTCTCCCCCATTGAGAGCATGGCTATGAATAGGTACCTAATGTATAAGAACAAGTTAAACAACATGGAAGACAAGAGGCTACCTAAAATTGCTTCAAAATCAAGTCATAACCACCATCGACTCAATCGAGGATGGCATAAAGACGCCCGATCTTGGCTAAACTATTGGGGAATCATGGAAGAAACCATTTTGCAGAATAAATATACTATTAAAAAAAATGTCAAATCAAAATTTAAGGAAAAAATGTGGTGTGATAAAGAGTTAGAGGAAAAAATAAAATTAAGGTATTATAAAGATGTAATCAACCCTAATCTAGAAGATCAAAATTAACTATATGTGTTGCCAAGTGTAAAGAAAAAAATAAGTATTGCTAAGATAAGAACAAATTCTCATGAGCTCCATAGTGAAACCGGGCGTTGGTCAATTCCTAAAACGCCATGGGTTGAAAGAGTGTGTCACCTTTGTGACACTAAGAAGGTTGAAGATGAAAAACACTTTCTTTTAGATTGTTCAATCTATACCCATATTAGATCTCATTTTCAAAATATTGATCACACTACCAACCTTCCTAACCTCTTAACTCAACAAAAGTATGGTGATCTTGAAAGCTTCTCTTAATGCTTTTCAAGCACAAAAACAAAATTCTAAAGAATCACAAGTAATCACTTACCGTCTTAAGGTCCGATAGACCAATTAGGTCTTAGTGGACGTTAATCATCATCATCATCATCATCATTTTAAAAAATTAATATAATAACTTAAATTTATACATTATATTACTGTATTAATTAATTATTACATTACTACTTTCTTAGATTAATATAGTATTGCATCAATGCATTAATATTAGCACATCATTGTATTAATTAATTAACTAACTTTTTAAATAATTAATGTAATCACTTTAATTTATACATTACATTAATGTATTAATTAATTAATACATTAATGCTTTCCTAGATGTATGTATTATCACATCAATGCATTAATACATAAATAAATGCATTAATATATAAATATTTTAGTGCATTGATACATAAACAAATGCATTAATACATATATATTTTTAATAAAACATAACATATTATATGTTATATAATATAACAAAACATATTATGATGATGATGATGATTAATTTCCACTAAGACCGATTGGTCTATCAGACCTTCAGAGGGTAAGTGATTACTTATGATTCTTTAGAATTTTACTTGTGATTCTTTATGTATAGCGATAGAACTCGAGATCACCCCAAACTTTAAAGTTTTATCAAAATTCAAAATAATTCAAAATGGATTTCAAAATATATTAATAAACTTTAATTACAGTAAAAAGAAATTTAACTACTTTTGATTTATGTATAGCAATAGAACTCTAGATCACCCAAAAAATTGAAAATATATTAATAAACTTTAATTACAGTGAAAATAAATTTAACTACTTTTGATTTATGTATAGCAATAGAACTCTAGATCACCCAAAAAATTGAAATAGATTATACAATATTAATATTTAAACTTTAAAGTTTTATCAAAATTCAAAATGGATTTCAAAATATATTAATAAACTTTAATTACAATAAAATGAAATATTAATAAACTTTAATTAAAATAAAAAGAAATTGAACCACTTTTGCTTTATGTATAGCCATAGAACTCTAGATCACGAAAAAAAAATGAAATAGATTATACAATATTAATATTTAAACTTTGAAGTTTTATCAAAATTCAAAATAATTCAAAATGGATTTCAAAATATATTAATCATAGGACCTTTGAGCAAATTCCAAAAAAGGATCACGAGTGTCCCAAATTCCTATGTATAATTATCCTTTTGGTCTCTATCCCTAACAATAGCTTTTGGATTTCGAATTATTGACCCTTTTAAACTAGGAGATTTACTAAGTACTATATTTATGGTCATTACAACTTACTTTGACATGGATCAACCTATCTTTATGATCAATTATTTTTCCTAGCCTCTTTGCTTCTATGATGTAAGTTATATCAATTGTTGATTTATTTTTTAATTCTTTTTTACTATTGCTAGCTTATCCTCCTCTTGTTGTTCTTTTATACCAAAAATTATGAGGTTCAAGGATCTTTTGTTAGGCTCATGGTCTAGTTCGATTAGCTAATTCATTTCCTCTTTGATGGGTTTGATATCCAATTTTTTTTCCATATTACTGAGGGTCAAATTGTTTGTTAGTTTTTCTTATAGCTCTTTAATCCTATCTCTCAAGTTGTGATTTTCTTCAACCCCTCCTTCTTGGGTTGATTGTTTATGTTTTTCCATTTCTTGAATTCTATCCTTCATTGTCTGCAATTCACTCTTGAACCCTAAGAATCTATCCTCTATTTGAGTTTGAATGGTATCTTTAATTTTTTTTATCAATCATTGCCTCTAGCTCTATTTGGAGTTTTACGTCTCTTTCTTCACTCCTTTTTTCTAATGTTTCTAACTCTATTTGTATTTTGGCATCTCTCTCTTCTCTTCTTTTTTCTACTGATTCCATATAATCGTAAAGGATCTCAAGGGTGATTTTGGGGGGCCTCCCCTTGTTAGGCTGAGCTTTTGGAATAAGTGGTGGAGTGCTCATATTGAAAAGAAGAGAAAAAAGATGTAACAATTAATATTATGGATTGACTTTGTCTCTCAAATCAACTTTTACTTATGAAACTTAAAATAAGTAATAAATAAAATATATTTAAATCTCTATACCTAAAATTGAAATTGAATCAAAGTAAAAAGTGACTCACCTCATTTCAGATGTCCAATTGTTGAAGAAGCCAAAAATAATTTCCGAAAACCCTAGAGAAGTCCAGAGAAACCTGGGTAAAAAAGGTAAAAATCAAAGAGAAGTATTATTACCGTTCAAAACCCGAGAGAAGTCCAGAGAAACCTGGGTAAAAAATGTAAAAATCACAAAACCCCAGAGTAGTATTCCCGTTCAAAAACCACAGAGAAATAATTTCAAAACCGCAAATAATTTCAAAGCAATAGAGCCATAAAGAAATATTATTCCCATTCAAAACCGCAGAGAAATAATTTCAAAGCCCCAGAAAAGTTATTAATTTCATAACATACATAAATAAATAAATGTATTAATACATAAATATTTTAGTGCATTGTATTGATACATTAAATTATTTTAGTACATTGTATTATTGATACATTAAATTGAAATTTAAAAAAAAAGAGTGTAATTTCTATTTATATATTAAAAATAACTTTTTAATATATTTTCATTAAATTTTTATAGAAAAATATATTTTTATTAAGGACACATTTTTTTTTATGTACTAATTCTTTATTAATAATACTTTAATAATGTTTTCTTTATATATTACTATATGAGTGTATTATAATTTTATTAATGTATAATTGTGATATATTAGTTTATTAATACTTTAGCAATGTATTAATTAACTAACTATTACTTTAAAGAATTATTGTAATAACTTTGATTTTTATTAATACATTAATACTTCAACACATTACTGTATTTATTTATTAATATATTAATTAATAAACCATTAATGTATTAATTAATTATTACATTAATGTTTTGTCACATCAAGACATTAATACATTATTAATGTATTATTACTAATTTGTTCCCCTCTCATTATTAATTTGTTTCTCACTCATTATTATTAGTTCCTGCCTAAAGGCTAAGGACTATAGCAATGAGTTACCCATTGACCCTCTATTAGTTTGAAATTTGACTTTAAAATTTTGGTGATTTGCAATGTGAAACTTAGGAAAATGTCATTAATAATATTTTTTAGATTAAAATAGATTAAAAAACTTTATTTTTTAGGCATATTATTGGCTGTCAACTTCGTAGTGTTATTGTCCAGGTGACGGCGTGCATTAATATTTTTATGGGATTTCGATCTTTCTCACAACTCTTCGACCACCGTCGCTTGACATTGTGACTCTGCAACCCTTGAGAACGCTGCAGCCACTGCCTCCACCGCATTGACAAAACCCTTCCTTATCCAATGAATTAAATGCATTTTGCATTGCTAGGATACCATGTATCAACTCTGATCTGCTCGATCTCTGCTTGGTCTAGGTCCTCGATCTTTGTATGCACTTTACGTTTCATTAAAGATTCTCCTTTATCGAAAAATGTAGGCCATGCTCTTGGCCCTAAAGGATTTTTCTACTTCTCTAATACACCATACATATTGTATATAAAATCACACATAACCTTCCTTGAATCCATGTTCTGCTTAATGTTAACGAGTCTTGGTCCAGTTTTCTACTAAGAAGAAATGTTCCCTGCACCCAAAATTTTCACTTCTGATGATACCATATGGGTGGTGAAGGAAGAGATGGTGGAGGACTCGACATCCTTACAACATGATTATTGTAACATCATAGAATCCGCAATTGAAAAATATTCAAAATCCATTTCAAATGAGGCACTTGATTCACCACCACAAACAATTATCATAAGCAACCAACACCCAATTGCATTGACAAATTCGACACTTGAAAACCCTCAAGAATTGATTCCATATGAGACATCGGGTTCACTATCACAAACAATTACCACTAGTAACCAATCCCCAAGCGCATTGACGATTTTTGAAGGCCTTCAACTTGAGTTACTAAATGAGACTTCTGTTGATCAAGCCTCAAGCAAGAATTCATAGGTCTCTCTCTTTCAAGTTATGAAAATAGTATTTGACAAGCAGGAATTGAGCTTTGTAGAGAAGGTCCATCTTCCAGAAGAGCAGATTATTGGTCTTTGCAATCAAATTTCACCCAGTGTTGCAGAAAACTAATGTTCTGATGTCAGAATCAATTTTAACTTCTTGAATCAAGTTTCCTTGCCGACAATTGGCTTCTATGGGGACAAGAGAACGATGGGTAAAATATTGGAAGATATGGGTGTTGTAGATGATTCCATTCATTTGCAAATGGAGGAAGACAAGTTTGAACCAGGTTTGTACGTTGGTCTTTTAAATCATTTCATAATTTTTTTCTATTGGCATCAAGGTACCCATCTCAAAGATGCATCAAGGAAACAAGTGTCTTGCAATTTTATATGGTATATAGTCAATTTGTGTGATGATATTTTTGTGTGCGTTAAAGAGCATAACCTTCTAGAATATCTGTCTGCTTCTGTGGCTACCACTTCTGGAAGACAAAGATGAACTCAGAGGCTCAAGATAAGTCATATCCAAAATTCTGAAAATGATGTCAGGGTTTCTTCTGGGTTTAACATAAACATTGGAAGGTATATCAGTATGACCCCTCATGAGGGTCTGGAAATACCCAAATATACATTGTTCTTTGTTGAAGGATTTCACAGATGTGCTTTTCTCACAGCTAATTATAAACCGTCAAGAAAGTATCCTAGATCTCAATTCAAAAAGGTTTATGTCAATGCACTTGGGTCTGAGTTGGAGCAAATGTCCAAAGACTATGATCTTGATTTCATTAGACACAACAATGAAGACTTTGTTTCTCTTTTAGAGCATTCTTCTTTTCCAGAGTTCGAGAGTTATTGTAACGAACCTCTCGTTTTGTCAGGACATCAAGCCTCACATAACAAGTGCAATTTTTTTTTTTGTGTGTGTGCATGTGTACGAGGGTAATAAAGAATTTAGACCCAATGTTGCCACATGACGACGAACATGACGCAACAACTCACGTGATAACAAAATAACAACCCAAGAAGAACATAAGCAACTGGAAGCAATGGACGACAATCAACCGACAATAAGAATGACTACCCACCCATCCTACCCTGCAATGGTTAGGACCTCCAGGACACATAAGCAACGCTCAAGCCCAGGTTCCCATCGATTTTGACCATTTAAGGTCTCAGGGCTGGCGACTATTCTAAATAACCAGGAGGTGTCTACATCCCGCCCGACATAAGCAAACCAAGCCTACTAATCTAAGGGCAATCATCCGAACAACCCCACGCACCCAAAAATTACACTAGTAACTAAAATCTCTTACAGTGAGCAAACCAAGCACATTAAATGATTACAAGACCAAGTGCGGACATTAATTAGAATGAACATCAACACCCTCAACGAGAAGTGCAAGCTAAAAATGAATTCACCAATATCCCGATCAATTGTCGAGTCAAGCTGGCCAATAATTATAGTCTGTTTTAATCATCTATCACGAGCCCAACTTAGCATGTCTAAAATAGAAATATTATCAAAGTACAATCTAATTAGCCTTAAAACAATTCATTGCACAATTTTAAATTACAAAGTGTCATCAAGGTACCATCTAATTCAATATTTAATGGACCTTACTGTGCAAGTCTGAACTTCGACTGGATTAATAATTAACAATATAATTAATCATTAATTATAATCTAGCTAGCCTTTTCTAAATTCTAAACTAACCATTCATCAACAATCAAATGAGACACTAAATACAACCAATAGAAAGTTAAAATATTATGTCCATCATCACAATCTATTGACCCATCTAATTTAATCCATAATAGAGCCCTCACTACCATTACCATCTAAAATTAACATTTACTGCAATAATTGGAGCAAGTCTAAATAGATTAAAAATATTGAATAATTATAAATTAACCATATCCTGGCATTAGAAACCAATAATTGGAACAAGTCTGAACAAATTAACAATAATATTGAATAATTAAAGTTTAACCATCTCGTGGCTATTCAACTCACACAGTCCACGATTGAAGGAAAAAAGCACGGGCATGCCGACAATGCAATTTTCTTTCTAAATGGAAAAAGGGAAATACATAATCGCTCACTTCCAGGCACGATCAAAATGAAATCTAAAACATGAGCAAACAGAGGATATATAAACACACCAACCAAGATAAATGTAGGAAAAAGGGATTTGCTTACATCCTGAAAAAAAAAGATTCTAACAAGGCAACTCGCTATCATACCAGAGGGCAAAATTGAAATCTTCAACAGTAAAAACGTTGTTATACCAGAGGGCGAAAGTGGTCGAATCACAACAAGAATCCAGATGGATTGAAAAACTAAATCTGTGGGTGGAATCAACATGCTCCGGCAACCGTTTTAAAGCTCAAAAATTGTGGGTACAAGCGGCCAGCTCAGGAAACGTTCTTAAGCAAAAACGGTGGTCGTTAATCATTAAAAACGCAGGAAAAAAATATATCACTCAGTCATTTACCTGATTCAACGCAGATGGGGGACAGTAAATAATATACACAAAATGAAACCAAACCACAACAATTGATACCATTAAATATTCACATGGGAAAATAGATGTTGGTAGCGAATTGAAGAGTTCAACATTGAAGTGAATGACTGTCGGCGTTTAACAATTTTAATTTCCCAATTGCAATTCCTTAAGCATTGGTTTAGTTACAAATGTTTTCTAGCAGCGTAACACTAAATTCTGCAGCGACTAGCAATACTAGCATTCAATCAGCTAATTGATAGCAATGTAGGGGAAACCTCATAAACTTATGGTTAAATACATCAGGAAGTGGCTAGATGTACATACAATATGACATTTTGGAACCCAACAAATCTGTAATCGACAGTTAGAGTAATCACCCTTCCAAGTGATTACGTGGCCTGTGAACTGCGTGTAATAATGGCGTTACACTTAAAGGACACTCCTCTATCTGGGGTGATGGCTAAACCTTGGTTCCGATTACGTTTAAGGATGAAACAGATCGATACAATAAAAAACGTTCATAGCATTCATAAGGCAAATGGAATCATCTGTTCCATATACCAGGACTGTTTATGGTGGTAAAGGAATACTACTGTAGTGTTCACTCCAACCTATTTATTCAGATATATAAATTCAGAAATTGATTCAGACATATAAATTCAGTCTTAAAAAAATTCAGACATATAATTTTAGGAATTGATTCATACATATAAATTCAGTCATAAAAATCGAGCAGGGTAGAGGGACGGGTTTCCTGCGCAACGAAACCAATTACAAACACAAAATAATCACGCCATTATACTTAATTTATGTGATAAATTCCTATTACATGGCGATAAATCTGTAGTAGAGAGGTGAAATAAAACGCAGAGTAGAATCACAAAGGGGCGCATTAAGTGCAGAGCTGAGCTAGCCCGGAAAACATTTAACCGCAGAGTCAACTGGGGAATAGGAATTTTAACAGCGGCGAGAGCATATAATACAAAAGGAGCAAAGACCATCATTCAAGCACGAGCAACCACTGGGTAGATAGCTAAAGGTTTGCCTTCGCTTCACCATCCTCGCACATAAAAGCAGGGCGTTGAGATCCATAGGTCTTTTAACGCTAAGGCGACGACTGTAGATCATGCTCCTGGCCGACTTCTCAAGTGAGGACTAGTGAGCTAGGGACGAAGGATAACAACCTCAAGGTCACAATCAACACACAGGGTGGTCACAACATGCGGGAAGATGAAGGTCACCGAAATCAATCAACCAATCATTCAACTAGGCTATAAAAATTTCAGTCATGAAACTAGACAATCAATTTACCTACTCAATACACATGCAGATCTAAATCATACATCCTACAACATTCTATCATTCAACCGAAAAAGCGTACCGTTGCCTGTTCGCCTGCTCCGAGTGTCGTCCGTGCGCTCCGTGAAACTTCTGCTCGCCAACCGTCGAGACTACACCGGTACCTCCCAGCCAACGCTAGGGGTACTCTTCTCCCCCCTTAGCCCCTCGAGCCACAAAGGGGCCACACACACTATCCAGAGGTTTCATCTAGCTCCCAGCTCACCTCGCAAGGCTGAGCTACCACTCCTCTCCAAGCTGGGTATCCCAACGCCCCACAAGTAAATCAATCAAGTCGATATTTCTACAGCATAACGTTACACAAACAGAAGATGATCCTTCATCCTTCTCCTTCCTTTATTTTATAGAGTTTCAAAATTCCTTTCTTTCCTAAAATCTCATTTAATTAAAGTTTTAAAAATAAATTTCTAAAATTTCCTCTCCGTACAAGTGTCCCCCATCCCCTACATTCCTCCATAAATTAATTTCTTTAATTAAGTAATTATCTTTATTTCCCTCACCCAACTAGAGTTACTCCTAGAATCACTCCTAGGTGTCCCTAATTTCCCTTATAGGTTTTAAAGACTTTCCCTATTATGAAGTCGCTAATTCAGTTTAAAATTAGAAGGCTCTTAAATGTAGATTCTTTACTAAGTTGACTTCCTGCTTTCCCCCTTAAGTTCCCCTTTTTCCTTTTTATGTTACCTCTTTTCCCTAGTTTCCTATTTTTTTGATTTTCCTTCTTTCCCCTTTTACTTAGAACTCAAAAAGGCAGGCGTGGAATTTAACCCCTTTTCCCTTTTATCATTAATTTAGTATCTTCTTAAATTATCAAAAGATAAAATAATTAATTCCCTCTTTACATTTAATATCCACATATTTTATTTCTTATGAATAATTTAATTTCTTACTCACTTCATGTTACAAAATTTTATGAAGATCATAATTATTATTTAAGTGGTTTTTATTTTAAATTTTATTATTTTATTTTATTTATCTAAATATATATATTTAGGGTAGACAAAATTTTACCCCTAGCGAAATTTTAGACTTAGAACTTAGATTTTGTACTGGGCGACATTTAATTAGGGAAATTGTTTTAAAATTTCTTAACATGTTATTTGTCTTAAAGCCATCTAGGTTCATCCCTCTATCATCATCAATGCGACGTGCCCTTCAGGACGCATTAGGTGATCCAAGGGTGCCACTCGCCTCATCTGTTCCTTTGCGCGACGTGCCCTTCAGGACGCACTACGTGCTCCAAGGGTGCCACTCGCATGTTGACTGATTGGTAGACATCAATAACCCCTGGAGTCAACACTCTGCCAGGTGAACTTGTGGGAGACTAAGGGCTTATAAGGAATAAGGCCCCCACCTTATTGCACGCCCCTTAGAATCATTGTGAGCGACTGTCGCAGTCTACCCTCATGGCATCATGGGTCCTCTTGAACTAGGTAATCGTTAACCTATAGTTCGAGCCACGGTGGGAGTGCTAGTAGGGTGTGGCATGACTGCTGTCCACACTTCTCCCTCAACATCTCCGGTAGTCGTGTGTGTCCCCTTTACTCCATATGTGAGTCTGGTCGAAAAACTATCGTTAGCCTACATCATCAACAAATCATGTCAGAACATATCCATATCATATCACCCAGTCAGATGCACTATTATCACAGTAAAACAATCAAACCCCAATGTTACACTCCCTGACTCGATCTAGAGTTCAAGGGGTTCCCTCGATGCCTCTGCATCCTCAAGGTCTGTAACGACCCTAATTGAATAAATGATTAAAGATTACAAATCAAAATTAATTAAAGAAAATAAGTGTGATTAATTAAGTAATAATCAAATTGAAGATTACATTTAATGACTTGTGACATAAATTTAAGAGATAAATAAAAAAATGAGATAACAGGGATTGCTTATGCTGCAGAGGGTGGCGTATGCAGGGCGAGAAGCCCAGAAATCCCGAGAGGATAAAAATGTTAATGAAGAAACGAAGGACGGAGGACAGGGGTGGTTGAGGAGTGAATGCGTGAGTTGGCAGGGAGGAATAAGGGAAGGGAAGAGGGGGATGTGCGCACCATTCGGGGGCGGAGGAGGGAATGGATGCAGGAAAACTGTTGTTTTTCCATCTGCAGAGAGCCGAGATCTTTACTGTGATATGTGTGCTCAGATTGAGACACGAGACTTACTGGTTATGACATATTGATCAGGGAGGCACCGAGTTGCTAGAGGTTTTGGGCACGGGGGCCAGGATATCCGTAGATATCCTGGAGCTAGGTCATTTTCCTAGTTGGCAGGGTGGACATTAGTTTTGGGCAGTTATTTTCTGTGTCTGTGGCAGGACTG
>ML795702.1:278593-292518 GCA_009831015.1 Picea engelmannii | reverse complement strand
ATATTTATGTTATATTATAAATATTAATATTAATATTTTAATGTATTAATAATATTAATAAATATATTATTAATAATGTATTTAATATATAAACTAATTCATGTATTAATGTATAAATTAATTAATACTTAATGTTACTTAACAATATAAATAATAATAAATTCATTATTAATAATGTATTTCATGTATAAACTAATTAATGTATTAATGTATAAATTAATAAATACTTTATATTATACGTTACATTATTAATGTATTAATATTTTAATAATGCATTAATAATGTATTAACTAATTAATACTTTAATTATTTATTATTAATGTATTAATACTTTAATGATGTATTTATTAAGGTATTAATATTTTGATAATGCATTGATATTTTTTTAATGTTTTAATGATGTATTTATTAAGGTATTAATATTTTAATAATGTATTGATATTTTTTTAATGTATTAATTATGTAATATTAATGTTTTAATATAAATATAAATATTTATATCTTAGTGATTAAGAATATTAATAAATACATTATAAATATTATATTTAATGTATTAATGTATAAATCAATTAATATACTTTATATTATACATTAATGTATATATTAATTAATACATTACATTATGAATGTATCATTCAATTAATAAGTTACTTTATATATTTATATATTAATGTAAATTAATATTTTAATTTATACATTACATTAATACAATATATCAATGTATCATTATATTATTAGTGTTTTATTTTATTATTTTATTAGTATTTTTACAATATATAATTAATGATTAAGAATTGCGATACTTTTTAGTGATTAAGAATATTAATAAATACATTATTAATATTATATTTAATATATTAATGTATAAATCAATTAAAATACTTTACATTATACATTAATGTATATATTAATTAATACATTACATTATTAATGTATCATTCAATTAATAAATTACTTTATATAGTAATGTAAATTAATATTTTAATTTATACATTACATTAATACAATACATCAATGTATCATTATATTTCTTTGTTTGTTTGTTAATTTGTGCAGGACCTGCGATTAACCCGTGGCTTGAGAAACCGCGACTCACGGGCATCTAAGCCGTCAAAATCACCTGAGGTTTCGAACCTGTGACTCCAATGTATCATTATATTATTAATGTTTTATTTTATTATTTTATTAATATTTTTGCAATTTATTAATTAATAATGTATAAATTTATTAATTAATTAATACATTACACTATTAATGTATCAATCAACTACTTTATACATTAATGTAACTTAATACTTTAATTTATAGATTACATTTATACATTATTATTATTATTATTTATTACATTATTGTAATACATTACATTAATATAATATTAATGTAATAATTAATTAAAACATTAATTATGTATCAATATATTAATGGTGGTCGAGAAGACATGTTAGCCGTCAACTAGCAACAACCACTTTTATGTAAAAAAATGGTTGATATACGCAGATGCGCCATTAATTTAAAAAGGTAGAAAATGGCGTCGATGGGCCTATATCAACCACTTTTTACATAAAAGTGGTTGTTGCTAATTGATATTGATAGTTCAATAAAATTTTTGTGGTGAGGATTTTTAGTCAAGTTCGGAAAAACCACAGTTTTGTTGATGGATTGTAGAGGTTTCAGATGCATATTAGGATTCAATATGAGAGCTTAAATATCAGCTCAAAAGAACCCTAATTCTTTATTAATTAATTAAGTTTTTCTATAATGTTTTATTCATAGTTTTTTCAAATTATTATTTTATAATTAGTTCTTAGGTTTATTGTATTATTTGGACTTTTCATTTCTTTTTTAATTTTTATGTTGTTTATTAGGTTTTTTTTAAATTTTTTTTTTTAAATTTTATATTTTTAATGAGAGCTCTAATATTGTTTTCAAATTATTTTTTATTTAAATTAAAAAAAATAAAAATTTATAAAGATTTTAAGTGATGATTAATCAATTTTTTAGAATTTTTTTTATATTCTTATATTTATTGAATATTCTTATTATTTTTTTAAATTAGGGTTTACCTAAAGTTGATTGTTTTTAATGTTATTAAGAGTTTGGTTATGAGGAGGTTTGGGTGTTATGTTTATTTTTTCTTGCGTTTTTAAGGCCTTTGTTCATTTTTTCTTGGCTTTATTGATTGCGTTTTTAAGGTCTTTGTTATTATATCCAATGTTTTGAAAATGTTGGAGAGGTGATCTTTTTCTTTTTCAAAGTGTTCGTTGTTAGAGATTCTTATGGCTCTTGTGGCTAGGGTTTTAAGGACTCCTAGTTTATGGTTGGGGAGGTGAGTAGTTCTCTGTGTGAGTCTCCTTCCTATAAACGGTGTTCCCTAAGCTTCCATCGTGTTTCCTATTAATTAGAACGTCTAGAAAAGGTATGCTACTATTTTCCTAAGAACTGATTATAAAATAACAATTTGATCCATTTAGCATTTATAAAATAACCCCGCTTCTTGTTGTGAAGATGAAAATTGTGGTTTTTCCGATTAATAATATTTTATTTATTTATAATATAATAACATATTAATTATTATAGTGTAATGTAATATAGTGTAATGTAATATACAACCTGAGTGAGCCTAATGGTTAAGAACATGTGTTTCCTCTTATACACCAATTTGGTGTGTGACCTTAAAAATAGATTATTATTATTATTAATGTTATTTTATATCAAACAATTATATAAAATATGTTTTTTATATAAATGTTTTTAATATATTATTATATAAAAAATGTTGATTGATGTAAATATTATCCTTTTTAATATATTGTTATTAGAAATTTAATTTAAAATATAAAATAATGTAATCAAATAATTAATATTAATATTGTATTTTTTAATATAATAAAAAAATTATAGAAAAAAGTCATCAAATAATGTTATCAAATATTAATAATTAATATTATATTGTCTCTTTTAACATAGCTTAATAATATATTAATAATTAATCTGTGTTATATTTTAGTAGATATAATATATGCAATTAAATAGCTAATAGAACTCTAATCTCAATAAACCTTAAAATATTAAAAAAACTTTAATAAACCTCAATACACTCTAAAATATTAAAATAACCTTAATAAACCCTAAAATATTAGGGTAAATATATATTTTTTTGTGCACAATGTAAATACTAAGCATACACAAAGACACTGAAGACGATGTTGAACACATTGCAAGTACTGTCAACTTAGACAGAATCTTAAAGTCTGATTGGGTTCTGAGTCTAAATGTTCTTTGTGATTAATATATTAAGGCATTGAATGTAGTGCCGACAGAGAGAGTGAATTCCAAGTCCAACTTCTCTCCGATTACATAAATAAATGGTCTAAAACTTTCAAACTTATACAACAAAACGCTTTTCATTAATGATGAGATATTATTCTCTTCACTTCGACCGAAATACCCAACAGATCTCAGTCCTCTCTTTTGTGCCCGTTTACAAGTGCAAAGGGTATGTATCTTTATCAAATAATTTATTTATTTAAATTAAAAAATAATTATGCCGCACCTGCACTTGATCTTCAATAAGTTGTCCCTCCGTAAAGCCACTCATCTCCCGTGAGGTCTCAATTTCTCTATAGATACAGATAGTTACAACACTAACCAGTGCTGAGACGTATATCGGATCGAAATTCAATAGTGACACCCTCACTGTTCTCAGAAAAGAAATCCCGTGATTCAAATCTTCGACGCTAATATTCTTTGCATTTTGACATAATACAGTGAGGGCACACGGATATCCCACCAGAAAGGGTCTGACAGTTCTTCCGCTTCCAAGAACGATGTCAGTAACCTCATGAAAAATTGTAGAAAATGCTCCCAGAACAAGGGATTGCATTTTTACATACAGTTCGATTGATACATTACCTCACTTGATCAATGAGCCGCAGTGCTGAGAGTTAGTTTTTTATAAAATAAAATCATGTCCATAGAAAAATACCGTGCTATAATAAAAGGATAGCCAAACGCCAAACGTCAGGTACTATCTTCCAGCATGGAGCTTTCAAACGCCGAATGTTAATTGAAACGCCTGAGAGAAAGGATTGAAAGAATGTGATGAGGATTGAACCCGGCATCCATTCATACGTCCAACCACACAGATGCCGTGGCCACGAATTAATCTCTGCTCTAAATAGTTGAAATGTGTTAATGAGGTATTTTATTACGTCCAAAGGCGTACACTTATTGACAATGGGCATAATTAATGATCTTTTAATCTTATTTAACTTTAAACCCTAATCTGATGGCTATGCATTGAAGATGCTGGCATATTCTTAGTCGTCCTCCAAAATCAATGGATCAGATTTATTTTTCATAACTTTCTTGCATTTATTAAGGCATCCGTTAACATGTTTACTTTTTAACATTTACCTAATCACATTAAAAAATTACTGTAAGGATATATAAACCAAACTTTTCATATTACCACAAACGTTTTATATTGAAGGCACATGTTCTCACTATATTGGGGGCAGGCTGCTACCTTTTGGCATTTTGGCATTTGGTATATTAATTCTTGCTAAACAATTAAACATGGAAATCAATGGGCAGTTTAGTAATTTCTTAATCATATTAAGTAAATGTGAAAAAGTAAATAAGAAAAAGTAAAGAAGGAAAACTTATGCATTCATAAATGCACGGAAGTTATGAAATTGAATCTCATTCATTGATTTGGGACGACGAGGAAGAATATGTGACATCTATTCCAATAAGGTTGATTAAACCATCTATTTCACCTTTCCAAATTAATGGCACCCATCTGACTATATCATTTTTAGGTGATTTTGGCGCAGATTGAATCGATAGGTTTTTGATTTTGGGAATCAACAAAGCTTGATAGATTGATATTAGCCTCTATAAAAAGGTTTTTTAACAGATTGAATCTATTTTTAGAGAAATGGATTTTAAACAACAAATCTATAAATCTATTTTTAGAGAAATAGATTTTAAACAAGAAATCTACAAAAAGATTTTTTACCAAATTAAATCTATTTTTAAAGAAATGAATTTAGTAAAACATTTAGACAATATGATAGCTAAAAATTGATCATTAAAATGCATTTTCAGAATCAGGATCAAATACAATAAAAAACAATAATTTCAAACTAGGCCAAAAAGATTTAGAATTTTCAGAATCAGGATCAAATACAGTAAAAAAATTTAATTTCAAACTAGGCCAAAAAGATTAAGATTTTCAGGATCAGTAAAAAATTTTCAAACTAGCCCCAAAAAAATCATAGAAACTGTCAATATGATAGAATTAGTTTGAAAACCCACAGTTTAACAGGTCATTTTGCACTGCATAGTTTAAACATTCTTCGATTCAGATTTTTTTTTTTTCATTTTCTCAGAAAAATTAATGAAATTATAAATATAGAGAAAAATGATTATTATAGATAGATTTTTTTTTTCATTAATGAAATTATAGATATAGAGAAAAACAATTGATCATGAAATATGGAGAATTATGCATTCACTGGCACTGGGCAGGCAAGCTCGAACAATGAAAATTAATAACTGTATATGTATATAATTCGAGAGGACGCTAATAATGACAATCTCCCTCTATACAACAATAGACGCCACGGAACAAACACGGTCAAATACGTAAAGGAGTGGGCTATCTAGGAATCAGTCTTTTATCTTGGGTTATTTTTCGTTTTGCAGTTTTAAATTTCATATTTTTCCAAGTAGGTTTATTTTTGCAATGGTTTTAAATTTCAAGTCAAATCAGAACGGATTTTTTTGATTATCCGGGTTGCCTTGATTTAAAATAAGGCAAAACCAGTAAAACCCCTAAGATAAAGTTCTGAAATGTATAAAGATTTTGAAATGCTTGATAAACATGCCAAATACCCCTGAAATAAAATCAGGGTTTTAAATTTCAAGCTAATCCAGAAAGTTGGGTTTTAAATTTTAGATCAATTCAGAAAGCTGGGTTTTAAATTTTAGATCAATTCAGAAAGCTGGGTTTTAAATTTCAGGTCAATGCAGAACGGATTTTCTGAGCATTTGAGTTGAGTTGGTTTAAAATAGAGCAAAACATGCGAAATACCCCTGAAATAAAATCAGGGTTTTAAATTTCAAGCCAATCCAAAAAGCTGGGTTTTAAATTTCAGGTCATTCCAGAACGCTGGGTTTTAAATTTCAGGTCAATGCAGAACGGCTTTTCTGAGCATCTGAGTTGGGTGGGTTTAAAATAAAGCAAAACCGGTGGGGGCAAAACCCCTAAAATAAAGTTCTGAAATTCATGGATCAAACATGCCAAATACCCCTGAAATAAAATGGATTCAGTCCCATTTATTGGACTGAAAAACGGATCTGTTTGCTTCAAAATTCTGAAATGCATGAAAGTTCTGAAATGCATGGATCACCAAAATTCTGAAATGCATGGATCAAACATTCGAAATACCCCTGAAATAAAATCTGGATTGGATTAAGTCCCATTTATTGGACTGAAAAACGGTCTGTTTGCTCCAGGCCCATTTATTGGACTGAAAAAAGGGTCTGTTTGGACTGAAAACTGCCGGGTGGGGAGCGTCTGTTTGCTCTCGAGTTAGCTTACTCCGTACATAGACGCCACTGAACTAACATTCTTCAGTTAAATACATATAGAACTAACATTCTTCAGTCAAATACATATGGAGAAATACATATAGAACTAACATTCTTCAGTCAAATACATATGGAGAAGCACAGACAGACACTGCCTACAAAATAAAGCTTTGATACAGAAATCACATCTTAATCATTCCCTAACACACAATAAAGAAAAAACCATGCCTATGTCTATACATTTAGGTGATGTAAATTTGGACATATGTGATGTAAATTTGGACAAAATCTCTATTTTCTGTTGTTTTAATTGTATTTCTACATAAATAGATTCAAACAGAAAAACCCCTGTAACACTTGGATTACAAGAAGTTAACCACTCAAATCTATAGATCCAACCATTCATCACCGAATTTCAACCAAAAATTTGAGTTAAAAAAAAAAATTCCAACCATTCATCACCGAATTTCAACCAAAAATTTGAGTTAAAAAAAAAAATTAGAACAAAATCTTTAAAAAGTAGAAGTTTAAAAAGTAGAAGTTTAGACTACTGCATATATTTATACATTTATGCTATATTTATACATTTATGCTTTCATTTCCGCCGGTGATAACATGTAAAAGGTAACTAAAAAAGAGAAATCCATAAGCCGTACTTCATATTAATCGCATGTTCGTCTCTACAAAAACTTAAAGCGGAATGCGAAGTTTTAATTTGTTGGAAGACACAGGTAAATCCAGTTATAGATTTAAAGAGCGGAATTAACAATGGAAGCAAACGAGCCGCGGTAGATTGGTGTCGATGATCAAAGACACATAATATTCAGAGAAATCCAACTTTACTGATGGGCGGTCTCTTTTCAAACGCCCCACCCCGACACGCTGTAATATTTTCGGTTCTCTCCGCGACATATAAATGTAACTAGCCGCGAGCAAAACGCCTGTCACCCTAGCTTGTCCGGACGAGATTCCACCTTGCGACCTTATTCCTTTACCTGACAAGGAGCATGAGCACTCGAATTTGTGTAGCAGTCTGCGAAAGCCTGCATGGCCTGAACCTGCATCTTAAGCGCCACGATGTAGTCTGCGGCCTATTCTAAGAAAACGGGCGTGTCCAACCTCAAGCTTTGCATGCGTAAAGCCACCGTGCCTCATCCTCCTCCTTCCTCGCTATGCGACCAGATGCCAGTACCCGGCCTGGACGGCGCTCCCGGCAGCCGACTGACAGATTCTGACAGGGCTTTGTTTTGACAGATTCTGATCTCCTTTTGCCGTACGAATTCCCTCTACACTGAAATACTCGCTTTTGGCAGTGGGTTTTCTTGAGCCTGAAGAGGTACTGGCCAAGGATGGCTCGGCTCCACTCAGTTGCACCTCTTGTCGTCATGGCCATTGACAGATCCACAGCCAATTTCACGACAGGACTTCGGGCCCAGACGCTGGTAGCGCGCTCGATTCTCACACGGCGCAGCACGGCCACCAGGTGGTTCAAATATTTCCGTTGGAAAAGGGCGCTCCGTGCTCCCTCTTGCCCAGCTCCATGACGCTCTTCCATAGCAAATTACAGATCACACTTCTACCAGTCAACAGAAGGTTTCTTGCAATTGTGACGTTCCTCCTGAGCTCCCATCTCTCGGCTAATTTAAAGAGAGGAGACTTGTGGATTCATGCATTGAGGAGTACAGGGCCAATTAGTGCCTCGTTCATAGAATTTCCGATCACATGCGAGGCCGTCGCCGTGTCGCATTGGCTTTATTTCGGGAGTACCCATCTGTCAACATTTATTGCCACCGTCGATAACACAGCCCAAGACAATGATGGACGCCGCCATGACATAGAAAATCCACGGCCATCAATATTGTCTTGGACGCCGCCATGACATAGGAAATCCACAGCCATCAATAAGCAGTCTGCCATGACATAGGAAATYCACAGYCATCAATAAGCAGTCTGCTGCAGAGGTTTTAATGMTGTGGCTGTTGGTATATATACCTTGGGATTGTCTTGGTATATATGTCGRGATATATATATCTTGATATATATGTTGGGGCAGCATTAAAGCCTCGGGCTGCTTATTGATCGTGTAAATCCACATGGTCCAATATTGAGTTTTTAAAAATTCCTAAATAAGAACATCGCCCAATATTGAGTTTCTAAATGACAAAAATGAGCCGGAATCCAATGAAATTTTCAAAAGTAATCTGATTTTAGCAAACTTTACTCAAATATTTTAAGTCATTTTAAACCAACTCAAATATTCAAAAATAACTCTAGAAAAATTACTCCCAGTCCCAAGTTAACCCACTCCCTCAAATATTCAAAAATAACTCTAGAAAAGATTACTCCCAGTCCCAAGTTAACCCACTCCCTTCTTAGGGTTCATGCATTTAAGCCCTAGATTGAGGCAGATTCCTATTTCAAAAATTGCTTAAGTACGTTCTGGTGATTTATGTATGCTCTGAATGAAGTAGAATAACATTCACTGAATGTTGAACTTAATTTTCACGTGAATCAAGAAGAGTTGACAGTGCATGTAAAGTAAAATGGCAAACTTTAAGCACTGAAATATTTGTCATAAATGTATAAATGTTTGTTATGCACGTTTATATGACATTTTTTATTTAAATCTTTATAAAACATTTACGTTATCATAAATTTGTTTGCATGTTTTGTATAACATTTTTTAATTAAAACTTTTATAAAATATGAAGGTAATGATAATTTTGTTTGGTATTTAAAGTTTATTTATGGATTGTTTTATTGATGATGATTGACATTTACTAAAACTGTATCGGATTTTAAGAGGGTAAGTGATTACTTGTGATTCTTTAGAATTTTGTTTCTATATTTTAAAAGCATTTTTTTGTTAACTTAACCATTTTTAAACAATTTAATTTTTTTTATTTTTATTTATTTATTTATTTTTATTTTTATTTTTAATGTTCTGACCCAAGGGTTGTATATATATATAATTAATGTTATAAATTTTGAAAAAATACATCACACTTGAACTTTTTTTTTTTTTGATAATGTTCTGACTCAAGGGTTGTAATTTCATATATATATATATAAAATTTTTGGAAAAAAATTTCATTGTTAAGGTACTCAACACATGCACTAACATAGACATACACCTTATATTTGGTTAGAAAAATAACATACAATTGTATATTCCCAAAGCTATTTCAATTTCCTACATTTCAACTTTTTATATTATATTTAAATTCATTGTAAAAGTATCTTGAATAATCCCTCCAAGTTAATAAATTGTTGTTTTTCCATGTTTACATTGCCACTAACTCGTCATGAGAGAGCATCATTAACTTGCACTCAAGCAAATAAAAATTTTAAATATTTAAGAGGTTTTTTTTTTTTTGTATTCCATAAAATGTAGCATACATATAATATTATATATATACTTTTGCAATTTCACTATGTTATATTGAATACAATTTCATAATAATTTTATACTTATATTTTTAATGATGTTGTATTCCATATTATGTATGTTATATTGAATACAATTTCATAATAATTTTATACTTATATTTTTAATGATGTTGTATTCCATATAATGTAGCATATATAAATATTTCATATAAACTTTTGCAATTTAATAAAATTGTGTTAAATGCAACTCACAGTAATTATATATATAACCTCTTTTTGTATTCACAACTAAATTTATTTTTATATTTACAATAAAAATCAACAATTCTCTTTTATAATACATGATATTTAAATGATAAACAAAAATAAATATAAAACATCATAAAAATTTACTTACAATCCATCAAATTTATTATACCCAAAAAAATTGCAAATTCTCCTTTTGAATAATGCAAGATTTACATAATCGTGCTTCTTTCGAATGATCAATCAAAAATACGATTCTCGAATGGTCATCTTCATTATCACCTTCAATTTTATACCAATCTTTGGCGACACTAACTGGATCTCTCCTATAAGTTGTCACCATGAACAACACATTAACGATCCTAATACAAGTGTTTTAACAAAAAAAAATTCCAAGTTCCTAAAATGTGTCACACAATACTTAGTGGAACCAAAAGATGGCCAAATGTTATGAGTGTGTTGAACTAGAAGGTCACAGATCCTAATACAAGCGTTTTAACCACCCAAAAAAAAATAAAAATTCCAAGTTCCTAAAATGTGTCACACAATACTTAGTGGAACCAAAAGATGGCTAGAGGCTATTGTATTAACAAAAAAAAAATTCCAAGTTCCTAAACTGTGTCACACAATACTTAGTGGAACCAAAAGATGGCGAGAGGCTATGAGTGCGTTGAACTAGAAGGTATTGCTGCCTATTGCATCCTTTTCTCATTAGTGTGTTAAACTAGAAGGTCACAGTTGCTGCCTATTGCATCATTTTCTCATTATGGTACTTTCCAAGAGTTTTTCTTTTAAAGTATGGCCTTTGAGGGTCATTATTTTGTTGTAAATAATAGATGGTGCATGCTTGGGAAGAATTTTAGTAGATTGATTGCAAGTAATATTTTGGATTTCATTTTTTTAGGTTTTGAAATTTTTTAGCCATGAATTTTGGTTTTGAAATTTTTTAGCCATGATTTTTTGTTTGTTAAAGTTTTGAATTTTTTAGTCATTAAAAATTATTAAAGTTTTGAATTTTTCTAGCCACTAAAAAAATGTTGGGTATAAAAAAATTTGAATTATAAAATTTAGGTATTAAACAATTTAATATTTATAATACAAATTTTAAATAAAAACATATGTAAGGGAAGTATGGAAGTGAGATCTATCTTAGTTATCTTAATATAATTATAATATAGGAAAATTTGAATTATGAAATTTAAGTATAAAATAATTTAATATTTATAATATAGATTTTAAATAAATAATTATCTTAATTATAATTTAATTAGTGAAGACATAGAATTAAATGAAATAGAGAATTTAAGGGTTAATATAGTTTGTTGTCATCTCAATTATAATTTAATTAGTGAAAACATAGAATTAAATGAAATAGAAAATTTAAGGGTGAATATATTTTGTTGGAAGTTACCAGACTTAATTGGACACATTTATGTATGGTTCACTGAATCTAGATTATGAACTTTTTTTTTTAAGAAAGTGAAAGTCAAGTATATTATGATATGTAATATTAAATTTAAGAAATATTTATATATATATATATATATATATATATAAAGAAAGTGAAGGTCTAAGAAGTATACTATCATGGGGAAAGGGTCCCTATAGGGATAACAACCGAATTATCATGATCATACGTACTGTGATGGGGAAAAAGGACGGGAAGGTTCACCTCTACAGGCAGGTCATGATTGGAAGGACAAGCTCGCAGCAGGGAAAGTTCAATAAGAGAAGAAACAACAGAAATAGATGCAAACAGGAAGAGCGCAAATGCAAGGGCTACCACAGACACAAGGGCAAGGAAAGGAGGAACCCCTATGTAGATGGGAACAAGTTGAGAATCCAACAAAGGAGTTGCCATAGGCCAGACAGGATGGTGCGAATGAAGCGAATGCGCAATAAAAGAAACCCCCTAGGGAAGGAAACTTCGAACAATCCTCGACGGGTTTCAAACATGGAGCAGGCGGCAAAAGACGCAGAGGGCACCTTTCATACTATGGTTGCACCGAAAGGAAAGACGACCATTATCCGGTAGGGAAAAGGAAATCAAAGAAAACGCAAGGTAAAAACATGAGATGCTCTGACTCAGGAAGCGGACTGGATAACTGACCCAAGAGCCATGCAGCCCATGGAAACCCTCTACCACAAAACGATGGAGATGGTGTGGAAAACAAAGATGATGATTGGCAAAGTGAGCTTAGAGAAGGAAGATGCCAGGCTGAAGGACAATAAGGAACACATGAAACTGCTGAACGAAATCTTGAGTCGCCTAAGTAGCATGGAAACCATTACCAAGTTGTTAGTTAAGGTGGAGAAGGACCAGAAAGCCAATATAGAGCGATTGGCTTCTCAATTCCACCTCTACCTGCGCTACGTCCATCACATGGACATCATGCCAACTCACGAAAACAGAGCGCCAACTCATATCAGAAAGACTCACACGATCTCCCAAAAGGAGGAGAGCAAGGGCCAGCCAGATGAAGGAAATAAACACATCATTGTCCTGGATTAGTGTCTCGTTAGTCTTTTGTCAAGTCAGTCAGGTCAGTCTTATATAAGTCTCAGCTTCTGTTGTTTTTTTTCCATGTCTATTGTGCTTATCTTGTCAAAAACTGGATATGGTAGGAATGGGTTGGTTTCCCATGGTGGTAGTCCAGTCACATCCCTCGTTTATTTCAGAAATTACAACTCGGGAACCTTTGGTTTGGTTTCCTTTTTGGCAAAATAGGGAGTCCCCTTTTTTGTATCATAATCCTCTTTTAGTAATACATGCTCTTACACTCATTTACAAAAAAGAAGAAGAAGTATACTATCATTATAGTGTTTTTCATTAAGTTCAAGGAAATATGTTATTAATTTTTTGTAATTATATGCATTTTTTATTATATATTTTGTATAGATATTTGTATCAGTAGATTTATATATTTGTTATACATAAATTAATGAACATAAATTTATTGTCTTTCTATGATACAATTTAACAAATTCACTTTGTATTTTAAAAATTATACACAATAGCATCAAAATTAACGATAATAAGTTATAAAGTATTATCATAAGACACATAAGAGTCATATACAAGTTGATGATGGTATCCTTTAACATGCTAGATGCAATATAAATCGTGGTATATTTTAACATGTTAGATGCATAATAGAAACATTTATTTACTTGTATGAATAAGCAATAAATCTATATTTTAACTAAGAAGATGGAATGTAGAAAAATAAATAATCTTTTGGAATATATAATATTTTTTGTAAGCTTGACATTTATTCTATTAATATACAGTGGAGTAAAGTACAATCAAGAAAAATCAGTGTGGCCATTGTTGTGCCTGTGTAATGATCTCAAACCAAATTCTTTCTTGGAATCACTAACTACTACTAATTTATTGAGTTATTAAGTGCATACAAGATTCATCAACACATGGAGATCACAATATATTCAAGATGTAGAAGCACAAGCAAAGATCTGACCTTTTTATTATGAGCAATGTAAGATCAATACAATAGATGGCCGATCTGGGATAAACCTCAGATGGCAGTGCAAGCAATAGATATGAGCTGCTACAAAATGCTCCCGCTAATACAAAAGATGCCTCCAAAGGCTGAATAAGAAATGAAGATCAATACAAGCAGATCTGAATGCCAAACTCTCCAGCTGAAGAATGCCACACTCCAATAGAA
>ML795702.1:235098-278493 GCA_009831015.1 Picea engelmannii | reverse complement strand
GCAACATTTGAAGGTGTTAAGATAATGAAAACCTGCATATTTGTTTAGTGTATATAATTTATCATTTAATATTTATTTTGAAATTGTTGAGGAATGAAAAAGCTATAGGATAAATAGTAATACTCTATTTTTTTTTGTGTTAATAAGTTATGTCACAAAAAATGCTCAATTTTCTATGGTTTATGCATTCCATGACATTGACTTGGTTAGTCTAAACATAGGATTGAAGAGTCACATACAATGAGAAATGACACAAAACATTTGACAAGTCGATGAGATACATGTTATTAAATGTGAGCATGCTCTTTTGAAATTCAAATTTTCCATATGTGCTATGTCCTTTCCTAAAATTTTAATTTCACATCACAAAAATGCATGCATGTTGTAGTGATACATAACACATGCTTGTTTTAGTGATCCATAATTCCTTTATGTTTTAGTGATACATAAAGTCTGCATATTTTAGTTCACATAAAATTCTATAGATAGTTTGACATATGGAAGTAAGAGCCTTCCCTCGTGTTGGAATTGTCTTGATTTGGGACACATTATGCCAACTATGCACACCTTTTTTCTTTCAAAGAAAGAATGTATTTTTATTTGAGATAAACAAAATACAATACTCAGGTTCTCTAGGCATAGTGCATAATGGATCATCTAGGGATAGATATATTCATAGTATTTCCCTAAATATTACAACCAGAAAAATACACAACCTTCGTAATTTCAAGTATATGATCTATCATGTAAACAAAATGTAGACTTAAGAGTGCCCAATACTTTCATATTACAAGTTGTTCAAAAGAAGTTTAGAAACAATTTAATGAAAATTGATGGATGACAATCGTATGACCATCTTGTACTTCTTCCAAAGAACCATAAAGCTCGAGTAGTTGAAGTCCTTCCTTTGAGAGATGATTTGCACTCTTTTTGTGCTCCTTATAAACATGCGTATAGTTGATCCAAACAAGTTGATTAGATATTTCCTTTAATTGCAATGCTAGAGGAAGGAGAGAATTATTATGTACTTGAAGGATTCCTTTCATCCAATTAATGACCATAGTTGATTCACCCATGACCTGAAACTTATCAATCCCTCTTTCTAAAGTAGATTTTAGTAAATAGTATAAGGCCTTAAATTCCCCTTGGTTTTTTTCTCCTCTTCCAAGATTACCTTTGACCTGAACCCTATGCATCTCTGTTAAAAATAGAATGCAGCCAATCCCATTGATAGAATCTGGACCCTAACAGGACTCGTTGAAAAATCCCCAAGATATTGACTTACCCACCTATACAAATGAAATAATTATTTGTTGTTTAACCTTGGGATTAAAGTTGTAATATGAATATAAAGCATTAACTTGGGAAACTACTTGAAAAGTGGGCATCATCTTCTCTTAAAAAAAAATATCATTTCTAGCTATCCATATTCCCCTCATAAGTAGAAATGGGATTTCCGTGAAGCACTTTAGATATTTCTGAGTAAACCATACATTGAGACACATATCTATGGATTCAAAATTCCAAAGGTTTTGGATACCCAAAAAATCCCCAACCTCAATCCTTACTTTCTGACAGAAAATACAACGCAAGAACACATGTGAAGTGTTTTCCTCACTACATGTATAGAGTAAACAAATACTTGGACCTGCATTATTTCTTTTCTCGAGGGATTCACATGTTAAAAATTTATTGTTCAATATGAACTAGATTAAAAACTTACTCTTGGGAGGGACCTTAAATTTCCAGAGCTTATGCCACCACCATTTATCATCTCCTGGTCCTAGTCCTAAAAGTGTTGAGTATCCAAGACTAGGGGTATAATTTCCCATTGCTCCATTCATAACCCATATTAGTTCATCTGGGGAATTATTCAATACTATGTGTTCCCTCTTAAATTCTACTAAAAAGTGATGCCACCTTTGGTCCAAATTTCCTTCTAGACCAAGGTTGATTGCCTTTCTCCAACCTTGAGACCACAAGGTTGTTTCATCTGGACTGTCAATCAAGTTAAGTGTGCATCTTCCAATTATATATACATTTTGTTTGATTTCATTAGGGAGGAATACGTCTCTACAAAACCCCATTATTGCATATGCTCCCACTATTACTTGTGATCCATTTCCCACTCTCCATGCTATATAGGAACCTATGACTGGGAATGCTAGTGTCATTACCTTCCACTAGTTGGATACATTTTCTATACTCTTCCTTTCCTTTCTAATCTGGTCAAAGAGGGTTCCTAGAGAAATGTATTTCTGTATAAGAATCCTTTTCGATAGGCTCTCCTTTGTGATGACATTCCATAATGATTTTGCTGCTAGATCCTTGCCAAATAAATGTATGTTATTCATCCCCTCAACCACGTGGAGATTTTTGGGTTTCAATCCTATCCCACTTAACCAAATGATTCCCTTTGTAATCATTTCTCCCTTGCCATATAAAATTAAATAAAACTTTCTATTTTTTTCAAACAAACCTTTTGGTATATGAGCTTGAGTGTGTCAATATATTGGACTAGGGTATATCATTGACTTTATCAGAACTAATCTACCACCCCTAGAGATCCACCTATTGTGTTAGGGACCTAACCCCTCATGTAGGTAGAATAATATATTACCATGTAATAAATGCCAATATTAATAAGGCCTAGCAATAAGGAAGAATAAGTCAAATGTAAAAAGACCTAATAGAAGCTTCCGCTTCTAGAAGGATCTTCCTCTAGATTGTTCTTTTGGATAAACATATTTAGTATAAATAGGAGTAGAGGGTATGATAAGTTTTGTCTTGGATATTATTGTAATAGAGCTCTTCTCTGCTGGAGGTTTCCCCCTCGAAGAGGCAAGTGAACATTGCTCTCAGTAATGAAAGTGCTCTTTCTGGTGTTATTCTAGTATTATTATGGTATTATCGAGGTATTGTTCTGGTTATATCATTGCTTATCTGCCATTTATAGCTAATTAATTTTTTTTTTTCATACTATTTTATATTTGGAATATTACAAGTGGTATCATAGCACCTTCCTTGACAAAAAATTGTGGGTTAAATTTTTTTCAGGGTAGAGAAGTATTCCATCGTATTTAAGCTATAAAGATCTGTCATTACACGCATAAACCCACGGTCGGGGATTCATACATGCAGGAAATAAAAGTGGTACTTAAGCGCACATCTATTGGCCACCCTTGTAACCCCTGTTGGTACCCCTTCAAGTGGTAGTGCTTCAGACAATACCTGTATACGGATCGACCTAGGTTTCCTAAAGCCCTCCATATATAAACCGATCGACCGCCTGACTTCTATAGTACCACTGAGAACAACACTCGGGAAGATACTCTCTAGTACCTGGTTAGTTAGATAGTACGTCTAAGGGCACGATCTAGCCTCCTTAGTTGGTTCCTTGAGATATTGGGCCGAGTACTACTGTTGTACCCCACACGTATATCAGAGAACTATATCACATGGGAAATCATTGTCTGTAGAACCCTTGAATACCCTAACCCTTGGGACGGAAACAAAAACATAACATAGAAGTTTTGTTGTTGCACAACTGTGTCTCCTACATTCGAGTTGCGAAATTACTACACATTTCTTCCTGTTAATCATTTGGGAATTTTTTCACTGTAGTATTCTTCAAGTATAACTCTGCAGGAGTAAAAAAAAAAAAGTCTGGATCCTATTGGCACCATTATTTGAGACCTATCCCGTTGGATTCCTCTCTTCACCCTTATCGTAGTCATACCTATCATTTTTCAACAATTTTTTTTCTCGTGGACCCAACCCCCTTCCTGCACCCTTATTTGGGATTTATCCCATTGGATTCCCCTCTTTGCCTTGATTTTTGTGATACAATTCACCCATAACCCATTTTCTATGTGGTCCCACCTGCCCCTTTTCGTGTTCCCTCTTCATCATGGCCAACACCTGTAGCTAATACTTGGAAGCTCGCTTCAATTCCTTGCACTCTAATTTCATAGAAACCCAACAAGAAGTGAGACAACTCAGTGCCAATATTTCCACCATCAATAAAAACATGCATTCCTCCATCGACGCTAAAATGGAAGACATCAAACAATACCTAGTTGTCTCCTTCACTACAATGATCTACGCCAAGCTGCATATCCCTGCCTATCTTCCCTCATTTGACCAACCTTTGCAAACTGAAGGTGAAACTTCCTCTCATTCCTAGAATTTTCATCCCCATCAATTTCAGCGTGACCTATGCCTTCCGCGTGTGGATGTGACCAAATTTGATGGCTTGGATCCCACTAGCTAGGTAACTCAAATGGAACATTATTTCTCTTTGTACAACATTACAGATGAGTTGGCCAAACTCTGGTATGGTGTTCTCCATATTTTTCAAGAACGTTGGCAATGGTGTAAATCGAGAAAAAATGCTTTCCAAGGGTATGTGGCTTGGACACACTTTGTGGCAGATCTTTATGAACTCTTTGACACCAAAACCAACCATTTAGTCCATTTGACAAAGTTGAAACAATCTGGAATAGTGGAAGACTTTATAGCCACTTTTGAGCGATTGGATTTCCATACAGAGGGCATGTCTGTTGCTTTTTTTCGAGAATGTTTTATTAGTGGCCTCATGGATGAGATTCATGCCCATGTCCTCATGGCTCGGCCTTAGAGTTGGGTGGATGCTACTAAAAGAGCTAAGGAAGCATAACAAGTTGTCTCTTCTCAAATCGAAAACCGTCCTTTATTCTTCGCACTAAACGAATCACTCCCATGCCTTCTTATACTCCACTAAAGATCCATAAATTGACCAGGGAAGAAATGGTTGAATGGCAACTCAAAGGCCTTTGTTATAATTGTGATGACAAATATTTTCCTGGGCAGAAGTGTAAGGAACACAATTGTTTTATGGCCATCTCAGAGGATGTTTTGGAAGACGATGTTGAGGCTCCCCTTGTGGCTGTGTCACCTAAATCCACTGACATGGCCCCTCCCTCCGAGCCTCCCGAAGTAGAACCGATCATTTCCCTAAATTCTCTCATTGGATTCTCTGCTCCCCAAACCCTCAAGCTAATTGGTTACATTAAGCATATGAAGGTCATCATTCTTTTTGATAGTGGAAGCACCCATAATTTTATTCATCACTGCATTTCCTAAGAAACTAATTGCTATATCTGTGTCGTCAATAATTTTCAAATCATGATTGCCAATGGCGGGTCCATGAAATGTGGAGGGCATTGTGAAAATGTGCATCTCCAAATTGGTCAGTACCATATGAAATATCATATGTTTTCTATCGACATGGGTGGTTGTGACATTGTGTTGGGTGCAGAATGGCTAAGGAATTTGGGTCCCATTCTCATGGATTTTAAGGAATTAACCATGAAATTTGACCAGGAGGGCCAACAATATAAGTTCCAAGGAATCACCATTGGTTCCCCAGAGATCATCAATTCCCATCGCATGGAAAAGATGCTCAAAAAAGGTCATTTTGGCATTATTGCACAAATCCATGCCATTAAAGCCACTGAGACACCTTCTGTGCCGCAGGACCTCCAATGCATCCTCTCTAAACGTCAAGTGGTTTTTTCCACTCCCAAGAGACTCCCTCCTTCCCATGGTGTTCATGATAATTCCATTCCCCTTGTCCCCGACAACCTTCCTCCCAATATTTGTCCCTATCGTCATCCCTTTTCCTAAAAACATGAAATTGAGAAAATTGTTCAAGAATTCCTCAACGCAGGTGTTATCTGCCCTAGTACGAGCCCCTACTCTTCTCCTATGGTAATGGTCTTTAAGAAAGAAGTTTCTTGGTGTATGTGTCTCGACTTCCGTGCCCTCAACAAACTCACCATTAAAGACAAATTTTCCATTCCTATCATTGATGACCTCTTGGATGAATTGAGTGGTACCCATTTCTTTATTAAACTTGATCTTCCTTATGGATACGACCAGCTACGTATGAATGAGGAAAATATTCCTAAGACTGCATTTATAACTCATGAGGGCTACTATGAGTTTTTGGTCATTCCCTTTGGCTTGTGTAATGCCCCCTCCACTTTCCAAAGCCTCATGAATCATGTCTTCTGTCCTTTTCTCCATCATTTTGTATTAGTTTTCTTTGATGATATCCTCATCTATAGTAAAACTTGGACACCCCATATTTCTCATGTGGGTCAATTTCTCCATCTACTTTTTCAACACCAACTTTTCCTCAAACAATCTAAATGTGCTTTTGGTGCCTCAAAAATCGAGTACTTGGGTCATCTTGTTGGCAAGGCTGGTGTCAGGGTGGATCCTAAAAAGATTGAAGCTATGCAATATTGGCCTCACCCAAAGACTCTCAAAATATTGTGTGGATTTATGGGTTTAATAGGTTATTATCGCAAGTTTGTTAATAATTATGGAAAGATCGCGACACCTCTCACTGCTCTCCTTAAAAAGGATTCTCACTTGGACTCCCGCAATTTCTCAGGATTTTCAAAACTTGAAGATGGCCATGTGCACCACTCTAGTCATGGCCCTTCCTAATTTCACAAAGACCTTTCTCCTGGAATGTGATGCTTCTGGGAAAGGAATTAGAGAAGTGCTTATGCAAGAGGGTCGGTCTTTGGCCTTTACCAGCAAACAAATGTCAGAGAAAAATTTGGGCAAATCAATCTATGAAAAGGACATGCTGGCTATTCTCCATGTTGTGGATATTTGGCACCCTTATCTATTGGGGAAATGATTCCAAATTAAGACAGATGATCAAAGCCTCAAGTATTTTCTGGAAAAATGCCTTTCCTCCCCAGAACAACAAAAATGGGTGACTAAGCTCTGTGGATATGATTATGAGACCATTTTCAAGAAAGGAAAAGACAATTTGGTTGTTGATGCACCTTTTAGAAAATATGAAGGGTCCCTTTTTTCTCTCTCCTTCATTGTACCGGATTGGCTCCAAGCTGTTCGCCAGAAATGGCTACAAGATCCCAAAATTTCTCATCTGATACAAGAATTGTAGGCCAATTCTCTAGTTTCCCCAGGGTACTCTTGGCACAATGATGAGCTTCGATACAAAGGTCATTTACATTTAAGTAAACAGTAAAAAATTAAATCCACGGTACTTTTTGAGCTTCATGCTACACCCACCGCTGGGCACTCAGGGTTTACCAAAACCTATGACTAGGTCAAACGTTCTTTTTTCGAGGATGGTATGAAACAGTACATTCGGAATTTTGTGGCAGAATGTGATGTTTTTCAACGCAACAAGGGATAAATAGTCAAAGCTCCTGGCACACTACAACTTCTTCCGATTCCACCTTCTATTTGGAGGGATATCTCTATGGATTTTATTGTAGGATTACCTAAATCAGGCAATAAATCAGTCATCATGGTGGTAGTTGATCGTCTAATTGAATAGTCGTACAACACTTCTTACCATACAACTACCTGCATGACTCCTTTTGAATCAATATATGGAAAAAATCCACCTTCAGTTCTGTCATACTTTCTAGGTGTCTTGAAGGTCCAGGCGGTTGACCAAATGCTTACGGTTCGAGAGGCTATTCTCCGTACCCTCAAAGAGAATTTGGTCATGGACCAGAATCAGATGAAGCAACATGAAGATCAGGGTGACTCTAAAAGTCAATTTGCAGAAGGATATTAGGTGTTTCTTCGACTGCAACCTTATAAGCAACATTTCCTCAAGGCTGACCATTATCAGAAACCGAAGCCCAAATTTTATGTTCCTTATACCGTTCTCAAGCGTGTGGGACAGGTGGCCTATTAGTTATCTTTTCCCAGTCATTCTAAGCTCCATCCTATTTTTCATGTTTCCTGCTTAAAGAAGGTGATAGGAACCAAGTTCCAAACTCAAACCAACCTTCCCAAGTTGGACGAAGAAGGCTCCATTTGGCTACATCCACAAGCAATTTTGGACCAGCGTGAGCGTTGTCTGCATCAGCGAACCATCAAGGAAGTGTTAGTCCAGTGGAAATATACAACTCCAACATATGCCACTTGGGAACCAACTACCATTTTGCAACAATTTCCTCATCTCAAGCCTTGAGGACAAGGCTGTTTTTAAGGGGGAGGACATGTTAGAGACCTAACCCCTCACGTAGGTATAATAATATATTTCCATGTAAGAAAGGTCAATATTAATAAGTCATAGAAATAAGGAAGAATAACTCAAATGTAAAAATACCTAATAGAAGCTTCCGCTTCTAGAATGATCTTCCTCTAGATTGTTCTTTTGGATAGACATATTTAGTATAAATAGGAGTAGAGGGTACAAGAAGTTTTGTCTTGGATATTATTGTAATAGAGGTCTGCTTTGCTGGAGGTTTCCCCCTTAAAGAGGCAAGTGAACATTGCTCTCAGTAATCAAAGTGCTCTTTCTGGTGTTATTCCGGTATTATTGTAGTATTATTGTGGTATTGTTCTAGTTATATCATTTTTTATCTGCCATTTCTATCTAATTATTTCTATTCTGCATACTATTTTATATTTGGAATATTACATATTGCACCAAAAAGAGATAATTTTTTCAATTTTAGACAACAATCAATATCAATCTACCTTTCCATATAAATTAAGCTTAAGAGTAAATCTTAGATATTTCTCCCCTTCTGACATGTAAAAATGTTGAAAAGGAAAACATCCTACAATACCCAAATCTCAAATACCTTCTAGACCAATTGTGTAATATTCCAAATATAAGAAGTATGCAGAACATAAATAAATAGCTAGAAATGGCAGATGAACAACAATATAACCAAAACAACACCACAATAATACCAAAATGATACCAGAAGAACACCAGAAAGAACACTTTGATTAATGGGAGCAATGTTCACTTGCCTCTTCGAGGGGGAAACCTCCAACAAAGCAGAGATCTATTACAATAATATCTGAGACAAAAGTTCTCATACCCTCGATTCCTATTTATAATAAATATGTCTATCAAAATAACCATCTAGAGGAAGATCCTTCTAGAAGTGGAAGCTTCTCTTAGGTCTTCTTACATTGGACTTATTCTTCCTTATTGCTAGGCCTTATTAATATTCACCTTTATTACATGGAAATATATTATTCTACCTACGTGAGTGGTTAGGTCCCTAACATGTCCTCCCGCTTAAAAATAACCTTGTCCTCAAGGCTTGAGATGGGGAAATTATTGCAGAATGGTAGTTGGTTCCCAAGTGGCATCTGCTGGAGTTGTGTCTTTCCACTGGACTAACACTTCCTTGATGGTTTGTTGATGCAGCTAACACTCACGCTAGTCCAAAACTGCTTGTGGTTGTAGCCAAATGGAGCCTTCTTTGTCCAACTCGGGAAGGTTGGTTTGAGTTTGACACTTAGTTCCAATCACCTTCTTTAATAAGGAAACATGAAAAACAAGATGGAGCTTAGAATGAATGGGGAAATCTAACTGATAATCCACGTGTCCCACATGCTTGAGAACGATATAAGGACCATAAAATTTGGGCACCAGTTTCTGACAATGGTCATCCTTGAGGGAATTTTTCTTGTAAGGTTGTAATCGAAGAAACACCTGATCCCCTTATGCAAATTGACATTCAGAGTGACCTTGATCTGCTTGTTTCTTCATGTGATTTTGGTCCATGAACAAATTCTCTTTGAGGGTACAAAGAATAGACTCTCAAACTGTAAGCGTTTGGTCAACCGCCTAGACCTTCGAGACACTTGGAAAATATGAGATAACTAAAGGTGGATTTTGTCCATATATCACTTCAAAAGGAGTCATGCATGTAGTTGTATGCTACAAAGTGTTGTACCACCATTCAACGAGTGGTAACCATTGAGCCCACTGATTCCTCCTTTTCGATGCAAAACACCTCAAATATGTTTCCAAACATTTGTTGAAAAATTCAGTTTGATCATCAGTCTGGGGATGATAAGTTGTGTTGATATGCAATTGGGTGCCTTATAGTTTGAATAGTTCTTGCCAAAAATTGCTGGTGAAAGTTAGATCGTGATAAAAAACAATAGAATGCGACATTCCATGAAGCTTGAAGACCTGATCCATGAAAAGTTGAGCCATGATGGATGCTGTAAATGGGTGTTGAAGAGCACATAAATGAGCATACTTGGAAAGACGATCAACTACCACCATGATGATTGATTTATTTCCCGATTTAGGTAATCCTGCAATAAAATCCATAGAGATATCCCTCCAAATAACAAGTGGAATCAGAAGTGGTTGTAGTGTGCCATGAGATTTGACTGTTTCTCCCTTGTTGCATTGACACACATCACATTCAACCAAAAAATTATGAACGTCCTGTTTCATACCCTCCCAGAAAAAAGAACATTTGACCCGGTCATAGGTTTTGGTAAACCCCAGGTGCCCAACTGTGGGTGTATCATGAAGCTCAGAAAGTACCGGTGATTTAAGTTTTGACTGTTTACTTAAATAAAAATGACCTTTGTATCGAAGCTCATCATCGAGCCAAGAGTACCCTAGGGAAACTGGAGAATTGGACTACAATTGTTCTATCAGATGCAAACTTTTGGGATCCTGTAGTCATTCCTGGCAAACAACTTGGAGCCAATTTGGTACAATGAAAGAGAGAGAAAAAAGGGACCCTTCATCTTCATATTTTATGGAAAGTGCATCAACAACCACATTGTCTTTTCCTTTCTTGTAAATGATATCATAATCATATCCAAAGAGCTTAGTCACCCATTTTTGTTGCTCGGGGGAGGAAAGGCGTTTTTCCAGAAAATACTTGAGGCTTTGGTGATCTGTCTTAATTTGGAATCATTTCCCCAATAGATAAGGGTGCCAAATATCCATGGCATGTAGAATAGCCAACATTTCCTTTTCATAGATTGATTTTTCCAAATTTCTCTTAGACAGTTGTTTGCTAGTAAATGCCAAAGGTCAACCCTCTTGCATAAGGAAAACGCCAATTCGTTTCCCGGAAGCATCACATTCCAGGACAAAGGTCTTTGTGAAATCAGGAAGGGCCAAGACTAGAGTGGTGCACATGACCATCTTCAAGGTTTGAAAAGCCTGAGAAACTACTAGAGTCCAAGTGAAAGAATTCTTTTTAAGGAGTGCAGTGAGAGGTGCCACAATATTTCCATAATTCTTAACAAACTTGTGATAATAACTTGTTAAACCCAGAAATCCCCGCAATCTTTTGAGATTCTTTGGATTAGGCCAATTTTGCATATATTCAATTTTTTAGGATCCACCCTGACGTCGGCCTTACCAACAAGATGACCCAAGTACTCGAATTTTGAGGCACCAAAAGTACATTTAGATTGTTTGAGGAAAAGTTGGTGTTGAGAGAGTAGATGGAGAACTCAATCCACATGATCAAGATGGGCTGTTGAGGTTTTTCTCTAGATGGGGATATCATCAAAGAAAACTATGACAAAAAGATGGAGAAAAGGACAGAAGACATGATTCATGAGGCTTTGGAAAGTGGAGGGAGCATTACATAAGCCAAAGGGAATGACCAAAAACTCATAGTGGCCCTCATGAGTTCTAAACACAGTCTTAGGAATGTTTGCCTCTTTCATGCGGATCTGGTGGTAGCTAGAATGAAGATCAAGTTTAGTAAAGAACTGGGCACCACTTAATTCATCCAAGAGGTCATCAATGACAACAATGGGAAATTTGTCTTTAATGGTGAGTTTTTTGAGGGCATGGAATTGAGGACACATGTACCAAGAACCTTCTTTCTTAAGGATCATGACCACAGGAGAAGAGTAGGGGATCATACTAGGGTGGATGACACCTGCATTGAGAAGTTCTTGAACCATTTTATCAATTTCATTTTTTTGGGAAAAGGAGTGATGATAGGGATGGATATTGGGAGGAAGGATTCCTGGGACAAGGGGAATGGAATGATGATGAACACCATGGGAATGAGGGAGTCCCTAGGGAGTGGAAAAAACCACTTGATGTTTAGAGAGGATGGATTAGAGGTCCTGTGACACAGAGGGTGTCTCAGTTGCTTGTATGGCATGGAGTTGGGAAATAATGCCACAATGAACTTTTTTGGCATCTTTTCCATGCGATGGGAACTAATGATCTCTGGGGAACTGGCAATGATTCCTTGGAACTTATATTGTTGGCCCTCATGGTCGAATTGCATGGTTAATTCCTTAAAATCCATGAGAATGGGACCCAAAGTCCTTAGCCATTTTGCACCCAACACAATGTCACAACCGCCCATGTCGGTAGCTAACATATGAGATTTCAGGTGGTAGTCACCAATTTGGAGACACACATTTTCACAACGCCCTCCACATTTCGTGGACCCACCATTGGCAATCATGATTTGGAAATTATTGACTGCACAGATATAGAAATTAGTTTCTCAGGCAATGCGACGATGAATAAAATTATGGGTGCTTCCACTATCAACAAGAATGGTGACCTTCCTATGCTTGATGTAACTAATTAACTTGAGGGCTTGGGGAGAAGAGAAGTCAGTGAGATAATTTAGGGGAATGACTGATTCTACTTTTAGAGGGTCTGAGGGAGGGGTTATGTCAGTGGGTTCATGTGACACAGACACAAGGGGAGCCTCAACATCCTCTTCTGAAACATCCTCCAAGATGGCCATAAAAAGATTTTGTTCCTTACACTTGTGTCCCAAAAAATATTTGTCATCACAATTATAAAAAAGGCCTTTGAGTTGGCATTCATCCATTTCATCCCTAGTCAATTTGTGGATCTTTAGTGGAGTAGAAGGAGGAGTGGGAGTTACTGGTTTAGTGCGAGGAATAAATGAGGGTTTTTTGTTTTAATAAGAGACAACCTATTGTGATTCCTTATCTCTTTTAGTAGCATCCACCCAACTCTGAGGCTGAGCCATGAGGACATGAGCACGAATCTCATCCTTGAGGCCACTGATAAAACATTCTCGGAAAAAAGCATCAGACATGCCCTCTGTACAAAAATCCAATCTTTCAAAATCAACTATAAAGTCTTCCATGGTGCCAAAGTGTTTCAACTTTGTCAAACGACCTAAATGGTTGGTGTCAGTTTCAAAGCATTCATAAATATCTACCACAAAGTGTGTCCAATCCACATACCCTTGGTGAGCATTTTTTCTCCATTTCCACCATTGCCAACATTCTTGATCTAGATGGAGAACACCATACCGGAGTTTGGCCAACTCATCTGTAATTCCATACAAAGAGAAATAATGTTCCATTTGAGTTACCTAGCCATTGGGATCCGATCCATCAAATTTGGTCACATCCACATGCGTAAGGTGTAGGTCACGCTGAAAGTGATGGGGCTGAAAATTTTGGGAATGAGAGGAAGTTTCACCTTCGGTATGCAAAGGTGGGTTAGATACGGGAAGATCTGCAAGGATATGTAGCTTGGCATAGATCATCGTAGTGACAGATTCAAGCTAGGTAGTAATGTCTTGTTTGAGATCGTATTTGAGTTCCGCGATTGAGGCGGCGATGGAGGAATGCATCTTTTGATTGATGGTGGAAATATTAGCACTGATCTGTCGCACTTATTGTTGGGTTTCTGTGAAATTAGAGTGCAAGGTAGTGAAACGAGATTTCAAGTCTTGGCTACGGGTATGGGCCATGATGATGAGGGAACACGAAAAGGGGTGGGTGGGACCACATGAAAAATGGGTTATGGTTGAAGTGTATCACAACGATCAGGGCAACGAGTGGAATTCAATGGGGTAAAGTCGAAATAAGGGTGTTGGAAGGGGGGTCGGGTCCACAATATTTTTTTTTTTACTGAAAAATGACAGGTATGACTGCGATAAGGGTGAAGAGAAAAATCCAATTGAATAGGTATCAAATAATGGTGCCAACAAGATCCAAACTTTTTTTTTCTTTTACTCCTGTAGAGTTATACTCCGATCTGAAGAATATTGCAGTGATGAAATGCACAAATTCTTAACAGGAAGAAATGTGTATAAATTTCGCAAATCAAATGCAGGAGACACAATTGCGCCGCAATAGATCTTGTTTGTTCTGTTTTTGTTTCCATCCCAAGGGTTAGGTATTCAAGGGTTCTACAGAAAAGGGTTTTCCCTGTGCTATAGATCTTTGATATACATGCGGGGTCCAATAGTAGTACTTGACCATATATCTCAGGGCACCAACTAAGGAGGCTAGATCATGCCCTTAGTCATACTACCCAACTACCCAGGTACTAGAGAGTATATTCCCGAGTGCTATTCTCGGTGACACTATAACAGTCAAGCGACCGATCGGTTTATCTATGGAGGGCTTCAGAAGATCTAGGCCGATCCATATACAGGTGTTTTCTGATGCGCTACCAATCGAAGGGGTAGCAACAAGGGTTACAAGGGTGGCAAATAGATGTGTGCTTAAGTACCACTTGTATTTTCTACGTGTATGAATACCCAACTGTGGGTTTATGCATGTAACGACATATCTCTGTAGCTTAAAGACGCCGTAATATGTCTCTACCTTGAAAAAAATTAAACCAAAATTTTATGTCGAGGAAGGTGCTCTGATACCACTTGTAATATGCCAGATATAAAAAAGTATGCAAAACATAAATAAATAGCTAGAAATGGCAGATGAACAACAATATAACCAGAACAACACCATAATAATACCAAAATGATACCAAAAGAACACCAGAAAGAGCACTTTGATTACTGAGAGAAATGTTCACTTGCCTCTTTGAGGGGGAAACCTCTAGCATAGAAGATCTCTATTACAATAATATCCAAGACAAGAGTTCTCATACCCTCGACTCCTATTTATACTAAATATGTCTATCAAAAGAACCATCTTGAGGAAGATCCTTCTAGAAGAGAAAGCTTCTATTAGGTCTTCTTACATTGGACTTATTCTTCCTTATTGATAGGCCTTATTAATATTGACCTTTATTACATGGAAATATATTATTCTACCTACGTGAGGGGTTAGGTTCCTAACAAATTGTGTAAATTTCAAACTTATTCTCATTTATTTCCATGCCTAGAGCCTTATTGTAAAGCTATAAAATGTTCTTGAGACATTGACCCTTTATTTCTAATTTCCAAAACATAATAGTAGAACATCATCTACAGACAATAAGTTTGTGATTGCCTTAGATTTTACTATTCTCACCCATTTGATTCTCCTCATTCTCCTAACTTCACTAATGGTTCTACTTAATCCATATTCTACCAAAAGTAAGAGGTAGGTCGAGAGTGGGAAAGCTTGTATAATACCCCTTGATGGCTTAAAGAATTTTGATGTTGATCCATTAATTAATATTACAAATTAAATAGTAGTCACACATCCCATAATATGCCTAATTAGAGGAAGTGAGAACCCTATGTGAATTAAGAGGGGGAAAAGGTACAACCATGAGACTCTATTATTTGATTTGGAGATATCTAATTTTATCACTGGTGTTGGAATATGTGATGTTTTGATAGTATGTAATGACTCTTATCTTGATCCTATAGCCTCATATATCTAGTTTCATTTTAGTAACCTGAACTACTCAGGTGAGATTACTTCCGAGAGGACGCTCTATTGCGTTAAACTTGACTCAGTGAAATAGTCAATATGTTAAATCTGTTTTAGGTCAATAGTGGTGGTTTTCAGGACCATGGTTTTGGTAGCATGTGGTATTGTTACTGTGGATTGCATGTAATGAATCCTTTAAATAGGATTAGAAAACTCCATTGTAATCGGACATGGAGGTGAGGGGTGAAGGATCACTTGGCTGGTATGGCCAGATTTTGTCAAGGGAACAAAGATATCTTTGGTTGGTTTTTCCTGTAAGGGTTTTCCAAGGTAAATCATGTTTCAATGATGTGTCCATGATTTATGTTTTTTGTTGTTGTTGTTGTTGTTGGTTTATTATTTTTCTCGCGGGATTTGATTATTCCTAACAAAGTTTTCAATCTAATTGCAATGAACTTGGAAATAATTTTGTAAATGTAGTTGAATAGGAAGATAAGCCTAAAGCCATGAAAAGTATTAGAGAAATCCACTTATGGGATAACATAATAAAAAGTGGAATTAAAGAACATAGGTACTCTCCCAGATGTTCTCACTTCTTCAACAACTCTGAGCATGTCCTCACCTAATAAATCAAGGAAATCAATATAGAACTCTAAAATCCAACCATCTAGTCTTGGAATTCCATATTTATCAAAATATTTAAAAACATAAAGAAGTTCCTCCCTTGATACTACCCTATACATTCTCTTCTCCTCTTTTCCAACCAATCTAGGAAAATAATATGCCACCTTGAGAATTTCTTTTATGTTTTCTCTATGTAGTTCTTTAAACACCTAAAAATGCCACACTCCTAATTCATCTAGATCCCAAAAGTTTCTAACCTTCCTCCCTTCCATATTGGTTATTTCTGAGATTATATTAACACTTTTTCCATGATTACCAATTTTTTGAAAAAACTTGGTATTTTGATCCCCCAATTCAATCAAGGTGGCCCTAATATTCAAACTCCATTCCCTTTCCATTTCCGAAAGAATATTTGACGTTTTTGACTCTAGGTCCTATAAAATGATCTTATCCTCATCACTAAGCTAAAATTATAGATCAACATAAAAAATTGACTCTAGATTATTCTTCACTTCTTTTAGTTGACCATCTGTTTCTTTGTGTCTTTTTACATACCAATCAATTGTTGGTTGTGGAACCTGATTATCTTCTTGATTCAGAGGTTTGTTTCAACTGTGCTTGGACCCCATTCCCTAATGGGTGTGTGTGTGGGGGATTTACCCCCCACAATTGTCACCAAGGGGTCTGGGGGTGCGACGACAATTTTTGTATCCCCCCCCACCTCCCCCCCAGTGGGGGATTCAGGGGCAACGCCCCCAAAGTGAAATATTGGGAAAATTTCCATTTAAAATATGGTAATTTCGTAGTCAATATGGGCCATTCATTATAAGGTCGTATATCTAATGGTATAAGTTATTTTAGGTTTTTTTTTCTCTAGAAGGAAACCCTCTCTCTTATGAGGGAATTGTATTGCGGCTGTGTATTATTTCAATTATTGTATTCTGAGAGAGGAGAATGTGAGAGAAAGAAGAGGAAGTTACAACGAGTGTGTTGTAGTTTATATCCCTTCATTTTCTTGGATAATAAAAATGAAGGACCTGGCAATTTCTCTGGTGGATGCTGTTGATACTAAGAATCACCCTCAGATTGCAAAGAGGATAAGCCCAATACCCATCAGATCATGTGTAAATGTAAATGAGTGTTTAAAGGTCAAATGGACAAGACTCAGAATAATAATGTTTTAACTCAGAAATATGGGCTATCATGCACAAGAAATTGAGGTCTTGATTAACTTCAGTCAGTGAATGGGAGTAAAAGTGAGTAGAAGAAAGACTTTGGCGAGGGAGGTGTAAAGGTATGCTATTAACATCAGGTTTTAAAGCAACCTAAGGAGGAAAAAATCAAACATAAGATATTATTGAATTCAAAGTTTAAAGAAAACTGAAAAACATCATAACAATACTATAATCAAACATTCATCATAATACAACCATAACAATCTCATGTGGATCATCCAATCATGAAAACTTTAGCATAAGAGGAAACACGATGGAATAAGAGAAACTAACTTATATTAATAAAAAATTCTCAAGTCAAGTACATAACCAGAGAACCAATCTACTTAATCAAAGTATTACAATAAGGGATCCCGACACAACCATTCTAACCCTCTTCATCCTTTGGAATATGTATTTATAGAAAAAATGAAAGGAAACAGCTAGAGGTGCGAGCTGACTTTCCTCCCATAGAAGTCTCCAAAAACAGTTATCAATCTAACACCTGTGCTAACAACTATTTAACAAAATGCTACAAAAAAGAATCATGTTGGCAACCAATCCAACAAGAATTAAATGAAATTGTCCCCCTTGTGGTGCATTCCTTTCCATTGCCGAGTGTCCTCCAGGGGTTGTATGTTGTCATCATGCTGCCACCTGTGATCTTCGCTCCTCTCCACATCATCAGCCACCCCAAAGAGTGATGAATTCAAACCCCTTGATTGCAGGTGCTAGTTCATAGCGCCATTCAGTAGTACGTTGGGTAGCCAGTTCTATAGCACCCTTCGTAAAATAACTCTGCACATTTCCTAGTGCCTTCTCCAAAACAAGCCTTTAGTTTCCGTAGCATCGATCCTATGTAATCACTGTGTGCAATTCTGTAGCATCCCTCCCGAATTAGCCTTTGCAGATTCAGTAGCGCCTTTCATCAAAACAACTATGTGGATTTGGCAGTGCCACTATGACACAATCTTGCATAATTGGTAGTTCCATCGTTAAGTTCATCTTCAGAGATTTTGTAGCATTCTACAGAAAGGGTTGTGCCACTCTGTATTTCGGCTAGGGTATTTCGTAGTGTTCTGTAGAAAGGTCGTGCCACTATGTATTTAGGCTAGGAGATTTTGTATCATATTAGGCAACAAAAATTGCAGAACATATTATATAGATGATTCCGCATCGCCATGGCACTACAGAATGTCTGTGTTTTTTCTGTGTGATGGGACCCAACCTTAGAAAGCACAAAAACTTAGCTGATAGGTTAGGAACCTGTAGATGCCTATATAGGTGGCAAAAATTATACTTCCTTGATCACTTACTCTTGCAAAAAGAGACCACCCACAAAAATGGAGGTTAAATCCCCCAACTATTTCATCAACCTAACACTCCTCCTTGTAGTAGGAGAGATTCCTTCTATCACATCATCATGTTTTTCTTTTGTAGGGATGGTCTTCTTGACTGTAGGTGTGCTCTTCTTCACTACTGGTTCCTCTCTTTTAATGACAAATTCTACCAGAAGTTCAAGTTCCTCTGAGCCAATTCATCCTTGAAATGCTATAATTATTCCTTGAGCTTTCTATTTTGAGATTGAAAGCCCCTATTTTGCCTGTAGAAGTTATTTAGTTTCTTATGGAGAGACATGTCTCTTGTTACTGTAAATTTTTCCAGATCAAGGGTGTTGCTATAATTGTCCATGAGCTCCTTCATCTTTCTTCTGTCTTCTTTCAAATGAGAAACCTCCTTCCTAGCCTCCCTGAGTTGTCTAATCAATCTTTTGAAAGTGTGATTACTAGGTGGAGTGATGATGCTGATAATCTCAACAGATTTATCAATGGCTTCACCTTTATCTTTCTGTTGCATAGGGGCTATGTATATCACCTCAATGGGCTTCTCAATGCCTTTTCCCTTATCTTTCTTTTTATTTGATATTGAAACCTTGGGTAGGAAGTTTTCTTCAATAGCCTCCTTGAGAGCTGATGATCTAGTAAAAGGATTCCTGACTTTTATGCTAGCTACTGAAGTAGGTGAGGAGAAATGCAATTTTCTTCCCTTCTTAGCTGTGGCTTTGGTGGAGGAAGGGACTTCTTCCAATTTACACGCAGGAGGAGGTGACAAGTCTCTTTGTGGAGAATGATAAACCTCCCTCTCTTCCTCTTCAATTTCCTTAATGACTTCTTTGTCTTGAGCAATGGATTTTCTCTTTATTTTCTTGCTTGTTCCTGCTGGAGCAGCACTAGTATATGGCAAAGGAATCTGCATCTTATACTAAGGAGTAGAAGCTATGTCCAATTTCATGTGAGAAGAAAAAATGAAATGTTCCCAAGGAATGTTCCTCTTCTTCAATTCTTCCATCACCAACATTCTGATCAATCCAGAGTGAAATAAACTAGTGTCCACACCCTTCGAATTGGCTTGGACTCTATCATACATCTTTCCCATGCTCCTCAAAAGGTAGAAAGTGATATTAATTACATATTTACCAGTAAAATGAAGCAAAATCCTTATATGGTACTGGTATAACATGTTAAACCTTCCCTCACATGTAAAGTATCTCTGGATGATCTTCAACATCTTGTAAAAATCTTCAACTAGATGGCTTGTAGGCACTCCCTTGGACGAATTGTCTGTCTGATGATCTGGTTTGAGGAAGTCCTTGGAGAAGGAAACATTTAAGATCATGGATTTAAACCACCTCTCACCAGTATTAGGAATCCCTGCGGTTGCGACAATAGAGGCTTCAAACACCTCAAACTCAAGGTCTCCAACCTTAGTCTTAATGCCATTAAAATGTAATGCAAATTGCCTTGCCACTTTAGGGTGTCCCCTCTGCATGTTTTAGAAAAAAGAGAGGCAACAAACCCTTTGAAAAACCTCTCTAACCATTGGCTCAACATAAAAAAATTTCATGTATGAGGGTTCAGTCCTGATCACACTTCCTCGCTTGTGATATTTCTTCTTCTGAGGTGTCTCCATGGATAAAGAAAAGGGATCAAAGGTTGTGGTGTAGTGAGGGATAAGGAAACAAACAGAGGCAGTTCTCAATGAGAAAATGACAATGGGTTATGGCTTCTCTCTCACAGGATTTTCCTCTGACTCACCTTGATTTAACAATATACTGGTTTGATGGCGTTTCTTTAAAAAATGGGAGAAAAAGACTCCAATTTAAGGAAGGCCGAGATGCACTTCTCAACTTATGTCACCACACCATGATTATCAAAGATTTGGAAAGGTAGGGACTGCAATTTCCCTTACTGTCAGTAGATATCAAGATGAAAGAGTGATGATACAGTGAAATAAAAGGCTACTACAGGGGTCTTTGAATACCAATAGGTAACACTCCAATCCAATTAAAACACATCGTAGGGAAAACAAGGGATATGTAGAGAGGTTTCAACAACATCTTTCTGTAGCGCAGTGCACACACAAGGAACAATTGATTGCACGGGTACTCAAAACTCAAGAGAAGAATGAATTGGCCTCTTCAACATATGAAAACCAGGTGACAATGGCTGCAAATTATGTGAGAGGGAAGCTATAGATGCAAATGGATGAAGGAGGAAGTAATTTGCAGCATTGGGCGCTACCAAAATCTTAGGCAGGAGATATATCAAGAGTCTGCTATGAAATGGAGAGAGTTCAAAGAATACCTGGAGGTATGAATGACAATGGAGGATATGCAACTGTTTAGGAAACCACCATGTTCCCCTTAGCCTCCAATTAAGGTTTGGAAGTTGATCCCGTAGCGCGACCTACAATTTGGTCTGAACTAGTGATTTCAGCAGTGTCGAGCTTGAGAGGAAATTCAAATACTCAAAACCGTTAGCAAACTCATTAATAACCATATCTTCATATCTTTATTTAAATAACAATGACATTGAAAATAAGGTATATCATGACCTCAACGGATTATGAAAAATTATGGCAAGGATAAAAGGACAAGGAGTGTGCTACGAAAACTCCTAGTGAGTTGGCAATGCCATTTTTCAAAAATTTGATTTGACCACCCTTTAATCGGACATAGGGACAACATGGCAAGGATAAAGGGTATGAGTGGAAGGAGTGATCTGTCAAGTCATAAGATCATGGGATGGGTTATGCTTGATGTCAATTCAAGAGGTGAGTCAAAACCATAAGCCATAAAATTAGCCTAGGCTTAAAAACTACGTGTGGGCCAAAAATGAGCCAAAACCACAAGTCTTTATTTGTTCACACTAAACTAAGCAAATCACACAAAGAAAAATAAAGAAAACCTAAAGTCTAAAGGCTAAAAAATTTAAACCTAAGGGATAAAAGACCCAAGGCAACTTTATGTGATAACAGACGTAGCCCACACTAGGTGAACCACGTATATCTGTGTCTCTATTGGATTGTGTATCTTTTGTGTTTTATTTCCGCATTTGTTTTATTTTATTGCTCCATGATCCTGTTTTTCTGACAACTGGTATCAGAGCGAAAGGTAAATCACAGGAAAAGAGGGTTCTTGGTTCAAGTGGGAGAAATGGTAGAAAATGTAAATTTTAGGGTCGAGAAATTTAACGGCCAAAAATACCAGTTATGGAAGATGCAGATGGAATATTATTTATATCAGAAGGATCTATTCCTACCATTGGGCGGAATAGAAAAGAAGCCGACGACCATGAAGGATGAAGAATTGGAGGTTATCGACAGTGTTGACATGAAGTTTAATTTTTATACCCTTTAAAATTGAAGCTTCATCTTTTCCTAAATCAGGGAGCCGCCCTTAGTCCAAAAAAGGGAGTCAGAGTCTTCTGTTCCCTTTCGGGTTGCAAGATTTGATTCTTCTCGTGATATGATCTTCAACCATCCCATTTTCTCGGTGCCGAAATCTCGAAACCGGTTAACATATTAAAAAAAATAAAAAGGGGGGGGGGGAGAAATAAATCTTACATTTTTCGTCGCGTTCCACAAAGTACTCTTTAATCTGTAATTAATTAAACTCCTAAACACAATATTCTTTCCCTTAATCTTTCGCATTTCACATTTCTTTCTCTTAAGGCGTTTTCGAACTATCAACCTTCGAACTCTCGATCGTTGATTTTCCAAAAAGTAAAAGTAAAAATAATTAATCACTGATCTTGATTAATTAAAGCATCAATACAAATGATTAGCGCCTCACTAATCCCATCGCAATTTCGTGATCCAGGGTTTTCTTATGACATATCTCCTGACAACAGGATCCCCGAAGTTCTGAAATGCGGAATCACGTTTTCTATTAAACAAAGTCTGAGATTAAGGTTAAGTTCTTTTTTAAAACATGATTAGCAATAACTAAGCTGTTTTTCGCATTTTGGGAATTAAGGAAGGCAACGATTTTTGGAGTTCCAGTTTTGAAATCACCGATATACGACAGTATTAATAACGGATAAATGGAGATATTTTTGACGCGAAAGTGTATCTCCAGGCATATCTTTCCATTAAAGAATCAATTTTTCATCGCCTGTGTCTATACGCTCGTTATAACACAAATTGAGGGTTAATAAAGGTCCTGTGTTTCAAACTTCATTCTTATCCTTTACATCTGTAGCAAGTCACATTTATCCAGTTTTATACACATTTTCTTTGTAAACAAGTTTCTAGTTCAGTGCAAATACCATGGCACTTAGGAAGGCCACCAAGAAAAGAGAGGAAGTTGCAGATAGCTCAAGTCCAGATGGAGACGTTGTATTTGATACAATACTACATGCCATCGATTCCATAAAATCCTGGAGGCAGATTTTTGAAACTCTAGATTATGAAATTAAGACTTTCCCTCATGATGCCGACAACAAACTCCAAGACATAGCAGAGTATGAACTTTACAAGGTGGCTACACGACCGCGACTCATGACTTATAACAACATGATCACTTGGGCCTTAGAGCGAACACACGTGTAGATGAGAAGCATTCTGGACAGCCGAGGGGTCTTCATTGGCTCTTTTAGATTGAAACATTTACAAGTAATGTATAAACTGTCTCCCAATCCCAAGTATATTTATAATAAAGATTTCGTGAGTGACTTTCAAAAGAAAGAATGTTTTGAGTCAGACCAAACATATCTTGGCATAATCAAATACTGGTGGAGAAATGAAGCAAAATTTAGGGCCGACACCCATGGTGTTTACGCCACAACCTCTTTAAATGAGTATATGGTCTATGTGGTGATGATTTTATGTAGACTTTTCGGTAAGAAAAGTCCTACCCAGTTCCCTGCAAAATGGGTACCTCTTTTGCACGAGGTAGTAAAAGGTTACAACTTCAATTGGGATAAGATTTTATCCAATAACATATTGAAGGAGGTCATGGAATATCAAACTGCAAGATGAAAAGACTGACCAGTAGCCTTTTATATTTCTTCATACATCATGGATGCTATATACTTCTCAACTCCTTTCCCTTTTATGAATTGGAGTTGGAATCTGACTTACCTGGAACCTATTCATAAATATCATTCTAAACTTTGGGAAGAAAATGCCAAGGAATCATTCTATGAAATTTGTCATTTTGTGGTAATACCACTACATCAGATGCTGTACAGCTATACACCTCCTTGCATTTCAGAGTTGGTCATAGGAAGCCTCAAGGTAGTTGCTGACTAGTTTATAGAGGATAATTTCTCCTACATCAGAGTTTTCGGATGTTCAATAACTCCACATGCGCTCCTGAAATTCCTCCCTGACAGACTGGTGTGTAGGGAGGTAGCTCATCAGATAGTAATAGGTGGAATTGGGATAGAACTAAACATGGCTCAAAAGAAATCTTGGCCGGTTTTTCCCGTTCAAATTGGGAAATTTTTATTACTCAACTTGGGTCATTCCAAAGTTGAAGCGACAACACTGGAGGAGGTCAAATTAGTAGACCTCGAACACAGGAAGCACGATCCTTACCAGTTAGTGGGAAAACACATGGCCCATTGTAATATGAAGGCTTATGAACATGAGAAGTCCCCTTGTGATGAAATGTTCAAAGGGACTAGGACCTATGAGGATGTGTTAGAGAGGGTACACACATTGCCATTTGATTTGCAAGCTAGTTTTCAAACCTTCTAGAAGCATAGATAGAGTGGTTTGCCCAAAGTACTGCAAGGACAAGCAATCACCCTTCATCAGGAACCAGAAGATACTCCTCTAGGTTTTGGACAAGAAGCACAGGATAAAGTCAATCCTGAAGAATTTCCATAGGAGATTGAAAGGTATTCACAAAATGAAGAGGCCTTACAGACAAAAAATTTAGGGATGGAAGCAAAGAGGAGGCCCGGGACACCTCCCGAGTCCAGTAAGTCCACTCCTCCTTCATCACCCGTTGTTGATGTCAATATACCTAAGGCCATATGAGAGACAAAATCTACAGATCTAGGAAGTCCCATAGCTTCCTTAATCACTTTACAGTCTTCTTTTGGACTCCCACATATGGGAGCCATATATGTTAGCGATCTCACCCCTATCTCCAGAGATGAGATCCCTCCTTCTGATTATTTTTTCAGCAAAAAGAGGAAGGTTGTCCTAAAACAACAGATGTATATGAGGGAGGGGGGTATGGTGAAGAAACATAGGGCCTTGGTAGATGGCATGAATTTGGAAGAGGAGGATTTCACTACAGAGGTAGCAGGCTCCATGGGAGCCATGGCAACAACAAACCTTTTTACTGTGGAAAACATGAGAACAAGGATAAAGAAGAGTAACTACATAATAGCTCAATTGCAAGACTAGTTAAAGAATGTTGAGAAAAACATTAGAGAAGAGGTAAATAAAAGCTTGGAGCAGGCCAGATCTGTTGAAAGGAAATAAATTCAATCACTCAAATCAAGCCTGGATGAAATGAATCAGAGGATACAAGCAAGTCAGGTGTAGGTTACTCAACAAAAGGAGCTTGTAAAATAGCTATAGGTTAAGTTAAATTTGACAAAAGGTCGGGTTGTAGACTTAAAGGCTTTCCAGACCCTCTCATTGGAAGCACATATGAAGATAGAAGCCGAGCAACATAAATTGATCTCCAAAATAGAGATCATCCATAATTACTTTCAAGAGGTAAACAAATCTCTTGATAATATTATTTTACTGGAAAAGGAGGCTAAAGCAGCAATGAATACCTTCTAGAAAGAAGTTGCATGTTCAGGAAATAGAGAGATGGAAAAAAATTTAAAGCTTTCTGTCACAAAGAAGATAAGATAAGACATCATGCTGAAGGTATGGGAAACAAACATATCCTAAAACAAGAATATAATCAAAGAAAACAAAGATGACTGCGAGGGAATCTTTGATTCTTTGGATAAGCAAGCATTAGGTATTGAAAGAAATGATTGCTTTGAGTGACTGGGGAAGATAAACATTTTGAGACAACAGTTGAACTGCAAAGAGGGTTTGAAGGAGATTCAGGTGGAGATTTCATAGTTGAAGGAAATCGACGCCAACCTAATAGACAGATGACTGGTACAACCCAATTTAAAGTTGCAAATGATCAGGTTTTCCAATAAAGGTTTTGAAGACCAGTTTCCAAAGGTACAAAGAAAGTTTTATCTGTTTGAGACTAGGGATCTTTCGACACCTCCTAGAAATTTTGTTTATTTTCTACAGAAATTTATTGGATGTATAGCATCAAAGGAGGGAGAGACTTCAACTAAACAATAAAGTATCGTTTGAAAGATTATACTATTGAAATGATAGACAAACAAAAGTTAATCATGCAACAGTTAAGGTTGCAGTTTTGTAACTATTTTTCTCCTGAAAAGTAGGATATTGCCAACCATCAAGTATTGATGACCTTGTATAAATACAAGGAACAAAGACTGAAAGCTGGTTTTTTTTCTTTCTCTAAAAAGACATTTTGACGAAGTAAATTTTGAAGAGACTCTGAATTAATAGAAATGCAGATTGATGATTCCAGATTTTGTCACATGTGAGTTATGTGTTTCCCTGTCATTTCATCTTTCTTTCATATATCTAATTGATGAATGCTTGGCTGCAATTTAGTAAAACCTCTATTGTGGAAATTATTATTCTTGTTATTTAAATCATTTACAATTTTTCCTTTGTATTGGTTATCAACAGATAAAAGACCTGTAAATGTTTAGATTCCAATATCATATGATTCATTAATTTTTTTCTTGTTTCAGAGACTTTTGTTTCAACGTGAGATTCCTCTTAAATTGATGCCTCACCTTGTTGATAGCTTCATGTTTTCCCTCATATCATGCATGTTTCTTTTCCTTTAAATTTAACTCAGATACAAGAAACGACCTACAATTTAGTCATCCTATTAATTCGTTTTTTAAAATCATCTTCTTCACATTGTGAAATAGAGATAATGAAGCCTAAAAAGAAAACACAGAATTATATCTCCTTTACCTTTATCCTCCATGACAGTACCATTTTCAAGGCAACCTAACATCGAACCTAGTCTTTCAGATCAAACCAGCATTGCTCTAAATTTATTTAACACTATCTTACAAACAAAAAATAACCAAGTTGAGTTAGAACGTTCATGGGAACGATTGAGAGAGATATCAACATTCAGGAAAACTGGGAATTTCGACAGAGACAGTTGAGAAACCAATTATAGCCCTCACCTTTTAATCATTGATTTTTCTGTCCTCAACTTCCTCCATCTTTTCATATGTGTTGATAGTATACTTTAGAGCCTTAAAGTATAAACTCAGGAACAACATCTTTCTGGCACCGCTGCTGGGGAACGAAGAAATGGAGCTTTTTCCCTGGGAAGAACGACATTGACGCTTTCCTTCTTTGATAGTGAACAAAGTTGGAAAACCTTCTAAGGCTACCTTTATCTTTCACTTGGCGACTCCACATTGTTTAAACTGGCTTTTGACCAGAAGAACACCAGGAAGAATCTAGACAATAAGTAGATTTCGCCTTTTTTTGACCCAGAAAAATTTCTAAAATCAAGAAGATACTTCCGGCAGACTGTCTCATCAACAAATAAAAATTATCAACCTAAATTTACACAGTCTGACTCTGAAGATCAACACGGTGAATCAAGTATTCCACCCCCTTATGGGAGATACTCCGTTGATAAAGTTACATCCCCTGAATCATATTTGGTTCTGCCTATTTTTAAGACCAAAGATTTTTCAGCCGTTTCCCACACCAATAGAAATCGAAGATCTACCTCACTTCCTGTTTCGACCGATTCTCCCTCTCTTCTCGAGGTTAAATTTCCCACCTCTAAAAACTCAAACAATTATCCTATATATCTCGACTCAACTTCTGTTGATTCTCCTATATTCTCACCCTGTGGTTCTAAAGGAACTAGTCCACATTTCCCAAGCTCCTCTTTCTCAAGTTTACTCCCCGTCGATAACCAATTTCTTGAAACCATTCCTTATAACCCTCAAACTTTTACCGCTAAAGCCACAATGGTCGCGGTTGGAGAAGGTGGGGAAGGAGGTGTCGCCGCAAGTGGTCTAGGAGGAGGAGCAGGCGGCCAAGTACCACCTCCTCCAATATTTGCAAAGGTTGTTGCAAGATATGCCCCTCTGTTTCTACCAGTCCCTCTCCATGATTTTCCATAAAATTACATGAAAAAATTGCCCAAGTTTAGGGGAGAGGGAGATTTAACGATAGCTGAACACATAAATTTTTTCGATCAATTCACTAACATTCTTAGTTTGGAACATGAAGATGTTTACTCCAGACTCTTGGTTCAAACCTTTGAAGGGCAAGTAAGAACCTAGTTTTGAGGCCTAGTAGCGGGATCTATACCATCGTATGATGAACATGAAAACACTTTTATCAGACAGTGGGGTGAGCGAAAAGACCATCTTTATTATCTAACTGAATTTGGAGCTCTTCGAAAGAAAAATTCCGAATCAGTTCTTGAGTTTATCTAATGATTCAATAAATTGTACAATAAGATCCCAAACGAGGTCAAACCCTCACAATCTACGACGAAAGTGAATTTCGTTGGAGCTTTTGACCCCGACTTCGCCCTATTATTAAGGGAGAGAAGATCAACAGATCTTACCAAGATGTAAGATGATTCCCTGGAAATCGAATCTAACATGATGGCATCAGGGAAGCTAAAAACCAAATTTGAGACTGGAAACAAAGAAATCAGGAGATACAGGGAACAAGGAGGACCCTCTGGATTAGGGAGATCCTCAGAAGACAAAATGGATGATATGGATAGAATTATCAAAGAACTGTCAAACAAAATATCGAGAATGGAACTAGATCAAGCTAAGAATGAACATTACCCTAGAAAGGAGTTCAGGAAGATACCTAATCTTCAAAACCACCAAAAAAAAATTAAGAATGAAGATCAAAAAATCCAAACCCCTTTTAAAAGTGAAAACTTTATAGGAGGACAAGACTTGGAGGATTTCGAGGAGTTAGAAGAGGATATGAACAATCTTGGTGATGACTGCCTACAACCTTATATAACAAGACATGATTACGAAAAGTCTTTGACTACAGAGTATAGGACTGAGAGTAACAAGCACAACAATGTTTCACAAGATTTGACCTATCAGGGAATAACAGATGGTATAATGGCCGAGATCCACCATAAGTATAACCTAAGACCTAGAAATAGGGTTTCCACAACCACTCCAGTTAAAAAGATATTGCCGAGGGTTGAAACTGACGAAGCAGTTTAAAAAATAACTGAAAACAGGCTGAAGGGACTAAGACTACTAATATACAGTCTATTAAAACAAAGACAGTGGAAATTCCCCCCTTAAGCATGCAGAAACTAGACACCCCTGTTACCGAAACAAAGGCCCCTCAAGCAAGGAAAGATGAAAAAAAAGGGTTGGAGACTCAAACCATGGAAATCGACAAAACCATTGGAAGTTTTAATATAGAGAATGAAATTAATAAGAGCAAAATCCCAATTCCCCTTGTCGAACTAGCCAAAAACCCAATATACCGAAAACAAATTGCTAAAATGATTAGTTTTTCGGAAAATGAAAGCCAGGCCGATGTTATAAACTTAGAATATGATAAGACCAACATAATTTTCGCCCCACACTTCGAAGGTGCCAGAAACACTGTTGCCCCTTTCTACATCACTTTGACTATATTCGACCATCTACTCCATAACTGCATGTTAGGTTCTCGGGCCTGTCACAATGTGATGCCTAAAGAAATCATGGACAGACTCGGCCTTGAAATCACCAGGCCTTATGGAGATTTATATTCATTTGACTTGAGGAAAGTCAAGTGTATAGGCATGATAAAAGACTTAGTCGTAAACCTTGCACAGGTACCTACAAAAAGTGTTTTAATGGATGTGGTTGTTGTAGATATACCCCCAAAATATGGCATGCTCTTATCCCGGTCCTCGGGTGCTAAAATTGGAGGTTCCCTTCAACTTGATATGACGTACGCAACAATTCCAGGTTTTGGAGGCCAGTTCACGTGATTGTATAGGGAAACCAGGTTATCATTTACGGTTAGTGACCCTCTCAATCCAAATAATTATCTTGTATATATTGTTGATCAGGATTTAGGTAATTGTATATTATATATAGATGATGATGTAGATGCATGTATAGAATAAATTTGTACAGGAAATTAAAAAGAAAAAGAACAAATAGAATAGGATGTATATAGCATTGGTGTTTGGAAAATGTTTTTTGATGGTGCCTCATCTTATCTTGAAGCTGGGGCTGGAGTTATTTTTGTGGCACCTGATAACCATTTCGTTATCCCTTTCTCTTATAGGCTATAGTGGAACATTGACCACACTAATAACGTATGTGAGTACGAAGCTCTAGTTTTAGGGTTAGAGGTTGCTAGGAGAATGAAAATTAAAAACTTGGAAGTTTTTGGTGATGCAGAGTTGATCGTGAAATAGGTTAATCGCCAATACCAGGCCAAACATCCTAGGTTAAGGCCATATCGAAATTGTGTTTGGGACCTAATCAAATTTGTTTTCTCCTCTATTAATATTCACTTCATTCCGAGAGCAGAAAATCAACAGGTGGATGCTTTAGCCAAAGCTGCTTCAACTTTCGCACCTCCCACTGCTTTCAAACTCAAATATCATATACAAATGAGACATAGGCCTTCCATACCCAATAACATACAACATTGGAAAGTCTTTGAGGATGATGAACAACTCCGATTTTTTTTAGAAACAGTAGATGAGTTTGCTGAAACGCATGCTGACCAAGATAACCAGAATGATCCTATTTGGATCATGCAGGAAGGGGAAGACCCCCAAGAGTTCCAGGATAAAATCGCAAATCACCGTATGCTGGTTTTAAAAAATAATCAGATACCCAAGAGCCGGATTCCCTTAGAAAGGCTTTTTAATCATGATGACATCCCTTTGAAGACTACCTTACAACCTCAGCTGGAAGAGGTCAAAGATTGCAATATAGGTACCGAAGAGAGTCCTAGATTAGTTGAAGTATCTAGGTACCTGTCTCTCGAAATCAAGAGTAAATATGTTGAGTTTATTAAAAAATACAAAGATGTTTTTGCCTGGTCTTATGACGAGTTGAGAACTTATGATACGACTCTCATGGAACATAAAATTCCATTAAGCCAGATGTCAAAACTTTTAGGAAGAAACTCAGGCAGATTAACCCTATATTATTACTGGTTATAGAAAAAGAGGTAAAAAAACTCCTAGATGCTAAAATCATAGTCTCACTGAGATATTCTGAGTGGGTAGCTAATCTAGTCCCAGTGAGAAATAAAAACAACGAGATAAGATTGTGTGTCGATTTCATAAACCTGAATCGATCATCACTCAAAGACAATTACCCATTACCTAAGATGTATCACGTTTTAGAAAAAGTAGTTGGAGATAACAAAATGTTTATGATTGATGTTTTTTCAGGTTAAAATCAGATCGCAGTGCATTAGGACGATAAAGAAAAAACTTCTTTCACTACCCCTTGGGATACTTTTATGTATGATAAACTGCCTTTTTGTTTAATGAATGCAGGGGAAAATTTTCAACGAGCCATGGATATCACTTTCATGGGTGAGAGAGATAAGTTCGTTGTTATCTATCTTGATGACCTGACTGTGTTTTGCAAATCCGATGAAGAACATATGTTAAGACCTAATATTGGATCATTACCCCTTAATTGGGGCATATTATATTAGTAATGTTATTTTATTTATGTCAGCTTTAGGCCATTAGTTGTAATTATACCTCCTAGTCTCCTATATATACCAAGGAGAAATTTTCATTTTGAATCATCTGATACTTGAAAATTTAAGTGGGGTAAAAGGAGGTTTCCCCCTCGAAGAGGCTTATTATTTGAAATTATCTCTTTTTCAAGGCGTTGAGTACTTTTTCTAAGGTTTTTCTATGCTATATTGATATTTGGTTCTTAACATATGGTATCAGAGCTCAAGGTCTTGCGGTTTCGCTGCTACATCTAATACACCTTGGCATTTTCGCTATAACTTGTTTTCTACAACATTTCAGAAGGAATGTCTTGGAGGATATTTAGTAGACAGATTAAGGTACGTCGGGTTCAAAATTTCGCTCATGAGGCCTTACACTTTTGGATATACATCCTGTACAAGATAGGGTTCTGGAATCATCCTGAACTGAGTCATTGCGGCATTTTCGCTATAATTTTTTTTCTATAACGTTTATGAGGGAGGGGGGTATGGTGAAGAAACATAGGGCCTTGGTAGATGGCCAAAATTTGGAAGAGGAGGATTTCGCTACAGAGGTAGCAGGCTCCATGGGATCCATGGCAACAACAAACCTTTTTTATTTTGGAAAACATGAGAACAAGGATAAGGAAGAGTAACCACATAATAGCTCAATTGCAAGACCAGTTAAAGAATGCTGAGAAAAACATTAGAGAAGAGGTAAATAAAATCTTGGAGCAGGCTAGAGCAGTTGAAAGGTAAGAAATTCAATCACTCAAATCAAGCCTAGACGAAATGAATCAGAGGATACAAGCAAGTCAGGTGCAGGTTAGTCAACAAAAGGAGCTCATAAAACAGCTACAGGCTACGTTAAATTTGACTGAAGGTCGGGTTGTAGACTTAAAGGCTTTCCAACCCCTCTCATTGGAAGCACATACGAAGATAGAAGCCAAGCAATAGAAATTGATCTCGAAAATAGAGATCATCCAGAATTACTTTCAAGAGGTAAGAAAATCTCTTGATAATATTATTTTATTGGAAAAGGAGGCTAAAGAAACAAGGAATACCTTCCAGAAAGCAGTTGCATGTTTAAGAAACAGAGAGATGGAAAAAAATCTAAATCTTTCTGTCACAGAGCACATAAGAGGAGACATCATGCTCAAGGTATGGGAAACAAACATATCCGAAAACAAGAAGATAGTCAAAGAAATAAAAAATGACTGTGAGGGAATCTTTGATTCTTTAGATAAGAAAGCGTTAGGTATTGAAAGAAATGATTGCTCTGAGCCACTGGGGCAGATAAACATTGTGAGACAACAGTTGAACTGCAAAGAGGGCTTGAAGGAGATTCAGGCAGAGATTTCACAGTTGAAGGAAATCGACGCCAACCTAATAGACAGATGGTTGGTACAACCCAATTTAAAGTTTCAAGTGATCAGGTTTTCCGATAAAGGTTTTGAAGACCAGTTTCCAAAGGTACAAAAAAAGTTTTATCTGTTTGAGACTAGGGATCTTCTGACACCTCCTAGATTTTTTTTTATTTTATGGAGAAATATATTGGATGTATAGCATCAAAGGAGGGAGAGACTTCAACTAAACAATGAAGTATCGTTTGAAAGCTTATACTATTGAAATGATAGACAACCAAAAGTTAATCATGCAATGGTTAAGGTTGCAGTTTTGTAACTATTTTTCTCCTGAAAAGTAGGAGATTTCCAACCATCAAGTATTGATGACCTTGTATAAATACAAGGAGCAAAGACTAAAAGCTGGCTTTTTTTTCTTTCTCTAAAAAGACATTTTGACGAAGTAAATTTTGAAGAGACTCTGAATGAATAGAAATGCAGATTGAAGATTCCAGATTTTGTCACGTCTGAGTTATGTGTTTCCTTGTCATCTCATATTTCTTCATATATCTAATTGATGAATTCTTGGATACAATTTAGTACAACCTCTACTATGGAAATTATTATTCTTGTTATTTAAATCATTTACAGTTTTCCCTCTATATCGGTTATCAACAGATACAAGACCTGTAAATGTTTAGATTCCAATATCATATGCTTCATTAATTTTGTTCTTGTTTCACAGACTTCTGTTTCAATGTGAGATTCCTCTTAAATTGATGCCTCACCTTGTTGATAGATTCATGTTTTTTCTCATATCATGCATGCTTCTTTTCCTTTAAATTTAACTCAGATACACGAAACAACCTAGAATTTAGTCATCCTATTAATTCATGTTTTAAAATCATCTTCTTCGCATTGTGAAATAGAGATAACGAAGCCTAAAAAGAAAACACAGAATTATATCTCCTTTGCCTTTATCCTCCATGATAGTACCATTTTCAAGAAAGCCTAACATCGAACCTGGTCTTTCAGATCAAACCAACATCGCTCTAAATTTATTTAACACTATCTTACAAATAAAAAATAACTGGGTTGAGTTAGAACGTTCATGGGCAGCAGTTGAGAGAGATATCAGCATTCAGGAAAACTGGGAATTTCGACAGAGACAGTTGAGAAACCAATTATAGCCCTCACCTTTTAATCATTGATTTTTCTGTCCTCAACTTCCTCTATCTTTTCAGATGCCTTGATAGTATACTTTAGATCCTTAAAGTATAAAATCAGGAACAACAGACAAAAAGACACTAGGAACGATATGGCTGATCCTAGCAACATCAATGGCTTTCAATATTTCTAAAGAAAAGAAAATGAAGTAATTGATGGATGCATTGGCTAAAATGTATGAAAAAGCCTCAACATCCAATAAGGTATTTATAATGAAGAGATTATCTAATAGGAAGATGTAATAAGGTAGGTCTGTTGCAAATCATTTAAATGAATTTAATATGGTTACTAATCAATTAAGTTATGTAAAAGTGGACTTTGATGATGAGGTCATGGATCTTCTTATCTTGTGCTCATTGCGACCAGAAAGATGGAACGACTTGGTCATGGCCATAAGTAATTTTGTCTCTTGTTCAAACACTATAAAATTTGATGATGTTGTTGGTGTTATCCTTAACAAGGAAGTGCGATGGAAAATCACTGGTGAGACATGATGTAATGCATTAAACATGGAGAACAGGAGAAGACAAAAGGATAGAGGAAAGGGCTCAGGGAACTGCGAGAATTCTAGGAAGGGAAGATCCAAATATAGAATAGGAAAGATAGAGTGTTGGAATTTTGGGAAGAAAGGACATCAGAAGAAAGACTGTAGAGCTCCAAAGAAACAAAGAGATGAACAACAGGAGAAAAATCAGGAAGCAAATGTAATAGGTGATGTGTTACAAGATGCTTTGATTCTTTTTGTAGATAATATTTCTGAGTATTGGGTAGTAGATTTAGGGGCTTCATTTCATGCCACACCCCACAAGAAATTTTTTGTAGATTATGTTCAAGGTGATTTTGGATAGGTTCATTTGGGTGATGATGTACCATGCAAAATTGTTGGAATGGGTAAGGTATAAATAAAGAAAAAGAATGGAAACCAATGGTTGTTGAAAGAGGTAAGACATGTTCGATATCTAAGGAAAAATTGAATTTCAATAGGTTAATTGGAAAGTGAAGGTTGTGTATCTATATTTACAGATAAAGCATGGAAGGTCACCAAAGGATCACTGGTGATATAAAAAGGACAGAAGGTAGGTACATTGTATTTATGTACTGGTAATACTAATTCTTCTATATCTTTCGCTTCTACACGAGTGGATACAAAATTTTGGAATCAAAGGCTTTGATACATGAGTGAGAAGGGGATGAAGATAATTCAAAAGGGGAATTTGTTGCCAAATATTAAAAAAATTGATTTGGATTTATGTGAGCACCGTGTTTATGGAAAACATAAGAGAGTCATATTTCTCAGAGTTGGAAAAGAAAAGAAGAGAGAAAGGTTAGATCTTGTGCATACATATGTATGGGGACCAACTCAAGTATCATATCTTGGTGGCTCTCATTATTATGCTACTTTTATTGGTGATGTAAATAGAAAAACTTGGGTTTATTGCATTAAAAAAAATATGATGTTTTTTGACACTTTTAAGAAATGGAAATATTTGGTTGAGATTGAGATAGGAAAAAAGGTTGAATTGTCTCAGATCATATAATGGAGGTGAATATTGCAACAAGGAGTTTGATTATTATTGTTCATACCATGGGATTCGTAGAGAGAATATAGTTCCAGGAACACCACAAGAAAATGGTGTGTCAGAAAGGATGAACATGACAATAATGGAGCGTGCAAGGAGTATGATATCACATGTTGGGTTTCCCTTATAGTTATGGGCATATGTTGTAGATATTTTTGTTTACTTAATAAACAAAGGACCTTCAAGCTCTTTGGATGGTGGAATTACAGAGGAGGAATGGACAGGTAAAAAGGTAAACTATTCTTTTTTGAAGACTTTCGGTTGTGAAGCATTTGTCCATATTGATAAAGAAAATAGAACAAAGTTTGGGGAAAAATACAAGAAGTGTACCTTTATTGGATAAGGTGTTAATGATTTTGGTTATCTCTAATGGGATTATGAAAATCACAAAATCATTAGGAGTAGAGATGTCATATTCAATGAGAAGGTCATGTACAAAGATCAGTTGTAGGGAAAGAAACAGGAAAAAGAAAAACCATAATACATAGTGCTTGATGAGATCACTGAAAATTAAATTCCAAAGGTACCAGAAAATCAAAATGTATAACAATAGAAGCATCAGGTACCTCAAACTCCTACAAGTGTAAGAAGATCTACCAGGTTAAGTAGACCCCTTGAACGATAATGTCCTTCATTGTATTATTTATTGTTGACTGATTCTAGTGAACCATAATGTTATGAAGAGGCAATGCAGGTAGACACTAAAAAGAATTGGGAGCAAGGAATGAAAGAGGAAATGGATTCCTTGGTAAATAACCAGACTTGGGACTTGGTTCAGTATCTTGCAAGAAAAAGAGAATTTCAAAATAAATGGGTTTACAAGTTGAAGGAAGAAGATGGAGGAAAAAAGTGGTACAATGATAGACTTGTTGATGTAAATGTTTTGAACCTGCACAAAATAGATCTATATATAAAATACCACACACATTTGCAGAGAGAAATTGAGAAAGAAGAAGCAAGAGAGAAAGAATGGAAGAATTCTCATTAACTTTAATGAATAATGAATAATTTACACATGATATACTCTGTATAATTCAACCAATGTGCAATGGAGGTGAATCCAATGCACCACAGTGGTGGTTTAAAGTGATCTGGACACACACTAGTAGTTACGGGAGTGAAATGCCACCTAGTCTAGTCTCTCGGGCAATTACAAGAGTGAATTGCCACCTAATTTAGTTAACTAGTCTACCAGTCTTCAGTTAACTGATTGAAACATAGTGAAGTGAGGAGGAGATCATAGAATCATTGGTAATGCGCTAGTTTGGTGATGATACCAAGGCTAATGTGCATTAAATGGTGATTATCCTAATGTTGCATGGTGACAAAACTAATGCAGCATCTAGACTCCACTCAACTAGTCAAACTGAAGTGAAAACTGAAGAGAATATTCTCCCTAAACTTTAGGAAATTGGATAAAGACTAATAAACATAGGAAAAACCTTAAGAGAAAAGAAATCCTAGGTGTGTGTGAAGTAATTCCAACACCCCCTCTGAACATAACTATGGTGAAAATAAAGAATGGGTCTTGATAATGAGGCCATGTTAGGTACCCAAATACAAAATATACATTGAAATAAAGTGAGGAAAGAGGGAAAACCTCATGGGAAACCCCCCCCCTCAAGGTACAATGTATGTAAAAAAGAAGAACTACAGTTGTTAGGAAACTGTGTTGTTCACTCCAAGATGACTTCACGGAGAATGAAACTTCTGCTCAGTGAAGGTATTTGTGAATATGTCTGCTGTCTTTTCTGCTGAAGGATATAACTATAGGTTGATGATCCCCTAGTGTACTAAATCCTGGATGTAATGCACGTGGATCTCGATGTGCTTCATCCAATTCCTCTAAAATGGATCTCTGCAGAACTTCAGAGTGCTCTGGTTGTCACACCAGATGACGATCGACCGATGAAACTGAATGCCCAACTCAATGAGAAAATGTTGTAGCCACATAGAATGAATGGTTATGTTAACTACCCCTCTGTACTCTGCCTCGGTTGAAGAAATAGCAATAGAAACATGCTTCTTGCTCGACCAACGGATAGGCTCGAAACCAAAATTGAGTGAGTAACCATATGTGGACTTGTGGTCAATTCTATTGCTAGCCCAGTCAGAAACAGTGAACCCAATGAGATCTAATGTAGAGTCTGCTGCACAATGAATCCCAAAGGTGATGCAACCCTATACATATCAAAGGATACGCTTTGCAGCCTTCCAATGTAGCTCATGCGACTCCTGCATGAACCTGGAAAATGAGCCAACTACATAGGATAGGTCTATTATGGAGTGTGTAAGATACAACAAGCTCCCCACTAGGTGTCTGTACAGTGTGCTGTCAACCAGTGGAGTGTCCCCGCCATCCTCAATTTTGATTCCTGATAGCAAAGGAGTCAGAGAAGACTTACAGTTTGTAATGTGAAATCTCTCAAGGAGATCTCGAGAATACTTGGTCTGAGACAATTTGATGACTGATGCATCCTAACTGATCTCGATTCCAAGGAATAAGTGTAGAAGACCCATGTCCATCATGAAGAAACTGTCATGTAGAATCCTCTTTACTGCAACAATCACTGAATTCGAGCAACCAATGATCAACAAATCATCAACATACATAACTAAGAGTATAAGTGAATCAACCGTCTCGAGCATGTAGACATTTGTTTCTAATTTACAACGTACAAAGTTCTGTGACAACAGGTAGGAGTCCATCTTGTCATACCATTCCCTTGGATCCCACTTGAGGCCATAAAGATATTTCTTCAGTCGACAGACCAAAGATGGATGTTGCATAAATCCCTTGGCATTCTCCATATATATCTCCTCAGAGATATCACCATGAAGGAATGCATTCTTCACATCCATATGATGGAATTCCCATACCTTGGCTATCGCAATGGCAAGTGCCAATCGTATGGAATCCATATTCTCTACTGGAGCGAATATCTCATCATAGTCAATTCCATGGACTTGCTGAAAGCCTTTGGTAACAATCCTGGATTTGTATTTGCTAATATGTGCATCTGCTGTGCTCTTGGTCATGTAGACCCATCTGCACCTGACAAGTTTCCTTCCAGAAGGAAGGGGAACCATATCCCAAGTTTGGTTCTCAAGGAGGGAGTTGTACTCCTCTTTCATGGAAGATTCCCAAAAGGGATTTCCAGTAGCCTTTCCCTAATACTGTGGATCTGAAGATTGAACCAAGAAAACATTCCTGGATGGTAATGGTTCAGTGGCAGTGAGTGAAATAGGAGGATCCTCGAAATCAGATCGAGTCCTCCTAGTATTAGCTGGATCACCAACAAGCTCCCCTGTATCCTAAAGAGTAGTCTGGGCCCATTTGGGCCTCTGCTCTAGCTCTATATTTGCATTTGGATGCACTAACTCTGCATCTGACTACAATGACTCTATATCTATATCAATTGAATCCTATGAATCATAAATCTCATCTAAATAAGAGTCAACATGTGCATGCTCATCATCTCAGACAGGTGGAAGAATGAAGGTGTCTGCATGCGGCTGTTGAGGTACATGCGAGGCACTTTTCTCGAATTGGACACTTAGCTCAATGATGAGCCTGTCCGAGGAAATATCAATAATATTGTATCCCTTCACACCATCGGGGTATCCAAAAAAAATACACTCAGTGCTTTGTGGATCAAGTTCCTTCCTCTTTTCAGAGGGAATCCAGGCCCATGCACATGAACCAAAAATACAAAAGTGGGTCACTTCCAGTTTGAGGCCACTCCAAGCCTCGTAGAAGGTCTTATCCTTGACATATCTATGGGGAGATATGTTTTGGATGTAGGTTTTACAATTAATTTCTCCGGCCCATAGTCTCTTTGGAAGTGACTTTGCATGTAGCATGCAAGATGTCGTCTGTTTTAGAGATCTTTTTTTCCAGTGAGCAACTCTGTTTTGTTGCAGAGTATAGGGAACTATGTTTTGCAATTGAATCCCTGCCTCATGAAAAATATTCTATATCTCATGGTCGACATACTCTCCCTCGTTATCAGTTTGGAGGACTTTGATTTTCTTTCCGGACTGTGTCTCAAAAAGGGCTTTGAAATCTTTGAGGTGTTGAAATACCTCTGATTTTTTCCTGAGAAAGTAAATCCATGTGAAATGTGAGAAATCATCAACAAAAATGAGCACATACCTTTCTTTTTTTATTTATGGATGCAAAAAATATCCCATGGGGTCACTATGGATCATATCTAAAGGAGAGGAAGCTCTCTGAGTCTTTCCTTTGTCGAATTTCTCTTGAGGGTGTTTTCCAAGAACACATCCCTCACAGATTCCTTTGGAGAAATGGATGTCTGGTAGACCATAAACCAATATTTTATTGATAATATGTTTCATATATCTAAAATTCAAATGCCCGAACCTTTCGTGACATATCCTACTTCTTTCATCAGCATGGGTACACAGTAAAGCAAAATCTGGTTCAATAAATTCAGAAAATGTATACTATCTAGATTGATGATTTACCTCACCAGTAGCAAACCTGGAATTGGTTTGCATGTGATATATGTCCACTACATCAGGTGTGAATGCGAATTTCTTTCCGATGCCGAAATTTTTCATCTGATACATGGAGAGAAGATTGACAGAACGTTTGAGAACGTGCAACACATTCTCGAAGCTTCCGTTGGTGAGTTCAATCCTTCCTTTGTCGGTGATCTCGACTGGAGAGTTTCCCCCCATCAGAATAAGAGGACCTTTTCATGCATCTAATGAAGAATAGACTGATTTTTTGGAAGCCATGTGATGTGATGCTCGTGAATCTACGATCAAAGCATCAGGAAAGGAGTTGATGGCAATCATGGCATGGCTAGAATTTCCTTTCTTGGGATTCTGATCTTCTGGCTCCTTTTTCTTGGAACCCTCAGGGATGAAATATCCAAGGTTGTTTTGATGAAGTATTTGAGTCATTAGATCTATTTTTTTTTCATGCATGCATATTCAGGATGGAATCCTTTATGGCAGTATGTGCATTTCTCCCCTTTTCATCCCTTTCCACCTTTGGATCCGAAGGCATCAGTGAAGGGTTTTGAGTACCCTTCCTTCTTCGAATTTGCATGATCTTTCCTTTTGTCTTTATATTTAGATTTATGATATTGATGACTTTCATATTGCACAGTAAGTGCATGCACCTTTGGACCTTTGATTTTTCCCATGTTGACGAGCTTGGTTTTCTCTTGTGTAAGAGATTCGATAAATTCCTCAAGAGAAGGCATCTTCCAGGTGGCTCCAGAGGCGATTTTGACTGAATGGAATGTGGATATGAACATGGATAATTCAGGACCAAGTTTTGAGAGAATGGTGAGAACCATTTGTTTCTCCTCCTTAGATTTATCAACCCCACAAGGTTTGAGTTGCGACAATAAATCCTTGTATTTTGTAAATAAATATTGGAGATTGTCGAATCTTTTTGGATCCAATGTGAGCAATTCCACTTTGATCATGTGTCTAGTCATCTCATCTCCTTTTCCAAAGAGCCCTTCCTAGGTGGTCCAGGCTTCATTGGGGGTTTTACAGGAAGATATGTGAAAAAGGATATCAGGAGAGATGAGACTGCAAATAGTTACGAATGCTTCATCCATTCGATTTAGATACTTAGATTTTTCTATGGCTGATGTTGGTTCAGTCTCTATATTCAAGGTTAACCTGTACAATCCTTTGGTTTGGATATGCATGATTATTCTCTCCTTCCATGCAAAGTAATTATAAGGTGTGAGAATGAATTCTTTTGGGAATTCCATTTTTCCACTGTCTTCAATCTTTGGTACCTGCAAAAAATAATTTGGTGTAGATTTTTCTTAGCAGTCTGTCGGATCTGATACCATGTAAATGTGTTGAACCTACACAAAATAGATCTATCTAGAAAATACCACACACATTTGCAAAGATAAATTGAGAAAGAAGAAGCAAGAGATAGAGAATGAAAGCATTCTCATTAACCATAATGAATAATGAATAATTTGCATATGATATACTCTGTATAACTCAACTAATGCGCACTTGAGGTGAATCCAATGCGACATAGTGGTGGTCTAGAGTGATCTGGACACACACCAACAGTTATGGGAGTGAACTTCCACCTAATCTAGTCTCTCGAGCAATTACGAGAGTAAACTGCCACCTAGCTAAGTTAACTAGTCTACCAATCTTCAGTTAACTGACTGAAACAAAGTGAAGTGAGGAGGAGCTCAAGGAATCATGGGTAATGCGCTAGTTTGGTGATGATACCAAGGATAATGCACATTAGTTGGTGATGATCCCAATGTTGCATGGTGACAAAATCAATGTAGTATCTAGACTCCACTCAACTAGTGAAAACTGAAGAGAATATTTTCCTAGAGGAATATTCTCCCTAAACTTTAGGAGAATGGATAAAGAATAATAAAAATAGAAAAACCTTATGAAAAATAAATCCTAGGTGTGTGTAAAGTAACTCCAATAGTTGTAAAGGGGTTTGCACAAAATAAAGATATATATTTTGATGAAATATTTTCTCTTGTTATTAAGATGACTTCAATTAGAACTATTTTAAGTCTTGGGGTAGTAGAATATTTGCATCTTGAATAGTTATATGTAAAAACAAATTTTCTCTACGGGGATTTGGAGGAAGAGATTTATATGTGGAAACCACATGGGTATGATGTGAAAGGGAAGGAAAATTTGGTATGTAGGTTGAAGAAGAGCGTGTATGGCCTAAACAAATATCCAAGGCAGTGGTATTTGAAGTTTGATAGGTATATGAAATAACAAGGTTATAGTAGATGTCATTTCGATCACTGTGTTTATTTTAAAAGGCTAGAAAATGGAAGTTATAGTATCTTTCTATTGTATGTATATGACATGATTTTTGCAGGGTCTAATATGTAGGATACAAATGTTCTCAAGAATAAATTAGCTAATTCATTTGCAATGAAGGATTTGGGTGCTGCAAAGAAAATCCTTGGTATGAGAATAACAAGAGACAAGAAAAATCGCAAATTGATATTTTCTCAGGGTGACTACATAGAGAAGGTGTTGGAGAGGTTTAGAATGCAGAATGAAAAACCAATTAGTACACCTTTGGCTAGCCATTTCAAATTAACTAAGGAAATATGTCCCAAGACATAGGAGGAGATATAATAGATGTCCAGGGTCCCTTATTCATCAACAATTGGTAGCTTGATGTATGCAGTGGTTTGCACAAGACCAAATATTTCACATGCAGTGGGAGTTGTGAGAAGGTATATGAACAATCCAGTTAAAGAACATTGGGAGGTATAAAAGGGGGTTCTTAGGTATTTGAGAAGTACTTCTACTCATGCATTATGTTTTAGAGGTTTAAACATTGTTCTACAGGGATATGTTGATTCAGATATGGTAGGTGAAAAGGATAACAAGAGAAGCACCACATAGTATGTTTTTACTGTAGATGGAACAACAGTAAGTTGGATTTCGAAACCGAAAAAGGTTGTATCAATTTCAACAACAGAGGTAGAGTATGTTGTTGCTGTAGAGGCTAGTAAAGAGATGACTTGGTTACAGAGGTTTATGGAGGAATTGAGAAAGAAGAAAGATAATAACAGGTTGTACTATGAAAACGAGAGTGCCATTCATCTTGCAAAGAACTCAACCTTCCATTTGAAGACTAAGAATATAAAACTCAGGTACCATTTCATACGATCCATCTCGGAAGCTGGACATTTGAAGTTGGAAAAGATACACACTAGCTAGAATCCTGCAGACATGTTAACAAAGGGAGTAACTGGGGAGAAACTGAGTTCCTTCTCATTTTTAGTTGGTATTCAATCATGAAGGTGAAGATGATAAATTTTCTAGGTCCAAGATGGAGTATATTCCAGCAGGTACAACAATAGTGGAGTCGTTGTGATCGGTATCCAAGTGGGATATTGTTCATTGTGG